>APFE031311501.1:119912-155900 GCA_000404065.3 Pinus taeda | reverse complement strand
ATATATGCTTGTATATGGTTAATGTACATCTGATCCTACATTATTTGTGAATTTAGATCCTTGTTTCTTTCATAGTAGTATGTTGCTATGATTCTATAGGTCCCTTTTGAAGCTGAGCAGACAAAGAAAAAGCAGCAAAACTCTATCAAGAAGGAGAGGGAATTGAGCGCAAGACTCAGGTTGGCCCTCTTGGTTCTCCTCTCATCTATTTTCATAAAAGGAATCAACAGTAGACTTTCATTGTTTGTTTCTAAGATAGCCACACATCTTAGTGGGAATAGTAGCATCCGTATGGACACTATTCCCATATAACACTTACACTTCAAGCTTCGAAGAGCTAGATGAAATTTTCTTATATTTGGGAGCAGTTCAAGTATTTTCTTAAGAAATCTGCCCTTCCCAAGAGGAAGCTTGATATCAAGCCTCGCTCAACATTCTTCATTGATGGAACTATGAAATCTCATGTGGGAGTGGGCATTGCGTCAACTGACTGTCTTTCTCTCATTCAACAGCTCCACCACTACCCAGTGATGTTGAGGATCATGCTCACACACTTGTTCATCCTTCACACTCTCCCAACATCACTCCACTCAATTTTTGCGTAGATTTGTTTGTGATTCCTTCGAGTTCTCATATGAATTCTTTTCTTAGACCTCCATCTTCACCCTGAGGTTTTCCTATAGATGAACTATTGGAGATAGTGTTGTTCATTATATATTGGAGCTAGTGTTGTTCATTATATACATGTGGCCTAGAACTTTTACTTAATATATGAAGCCTGATGGCCAACACGTTCTTCATGTATGGATTATGATTATTTGTGAGACTATTATATGAATGTTTGTAGTTCATGTTTATTTTCACATGTGATATAGTTGAACTAGTTCAGTTATTTTAGTGCTTATCATATTGAGAATGTGTTGCAATGGTTGTTATGATTGTCGCATCTTTGTCAACTAATCCGCTGGATGTTAGATGCATCCTTCTTGATAAAGATGGTTACATGATCGTTACACCTTTGTTGACTATATTGATGGATCTTAGATGGATTTTCATGTTTGTGTGTATTTCTACTAGAGTGGCACTATTATCTCTCTTAGAGGCTCATCTTTCTTCCCCTCCATAATAGAATAACATTGACACACTTAGGATTGAACACTCACTAGGCACACTCACTTTCCTTTAAAAAGTACATGTGAATCCATCTCTCTTGCTAACAATTATAGCTAAGGAAAATATATAAGAATATATGGAAATAGAGTCGATACTCTAGATGGGACTCCTATTCCAAATGATGTGAGGTGTAATTGGGATTGCACATCGAGGAAACCCCTTGGTTGACAGATTTACAACACCATCAACAAAATGGCTCTAGAAGGAGGTCCATAAGGCAAGATGTCTCCATTGAGTATGTTTTGAATGTCCTATCTTAAATGGATCTTTCACAAATCATAATCCCGAAGTGTTTTTCTAACCTACCTCCTGCTTCAGTTTCAATCTCTACGAAACTTGTTCATGCCTTGCCTCAATTCAAGCTTATTGGAAAGTGTGATATGTTTTATCTAGACACACAAATGATTTTATTTGGTTTTGTAAATATCTTGAAATTGATGATGAGTATGTTATGTGTATTTTATTCACCCTTACCCTTGAAATTCATGTTGATAGGTGGCATCATACCTTACCATTTGCTTCCATTCACTCCTTTTGTCAATTTACTAAGGAGCTTCACCAAGCTTTCGATTGGTATGATTATCGAAATGTTCACAAAAGCATAAATCAACACAGAATGGATCTTGATGAATTAGTTGAGTGTTTTTCTAATGGATTCCATAATTTATGTTATGAGTTTCATGAAGAAGATATGGATTAGAATTTTTGTAAGAAAAAGTTTGAACATTTGGTTCAGATTTCTTTGAATCAGTTTGAATCTAAAACTCCTAATGTTTTTACTTCTCCACCTCTTATAACCCATCAGACACCTCTAATTTTAGAGGAGAAACGTATTACTCATTTTGTACTTTGTCCTCCTCCTTTTACAGTCCCAATGTGGGTGCCTCCTTGTGATGATTGTAAAGTTGGGAAATATGAAAATCAAATTCTAGATCCATCTTCTGATTCAATGGTGGAAATTACAAAATGGCTCATGAAGCCAACGATGAAGTCCATTCTGAGAGATGATCTTATTGTTCGTAACTCTATTCTCGAATCTGATTTGGATTTCAATTATCCCCTATCATCTACATGCCATGATTCTTGTACAATGATCCGCTTGAGCAATATGTTCCAATAGCTAGTTGCTCATACTCTTTTGATTTTCAAGTTGTTCATCCAAATTATGATCAGGTTCAAGGTAATCACATTACACAGGTAGAGGAATAGGAAGGTGAGGATTCTTTCAATCTTTTTCAAAATCCTTTGTGTGAAGACGATGTCTGATCATTCTTGGCTGATATCAAGTCTGTCAATCCTGGAAGTGAATATAATGAAATAAATTTGTTTAGATCCACTGTCTTGGGTAACAATCATTCTGATGATGATGATGATTCTGTTGATGTATGCGATGATGAATGCCAAAGTGCATCAACTAATCTTTTAGTTTCTCATGAAGGTTTTAAATATCTAAAATCTAATTTGGTCAAAGAATATGTTTTTATCAAAACTTCCTCTTCATCTCACTATCCCTTATGTTCTACTATTTTTGATGCACCCGCTTGTGATGAAGATAATCCATGCTCTTCAATTTCTTCATCTCATGAGTTATTTTCTCAATTAACACAAGGCAGTGAGATTAACCATGATGAAAATGAAAACAATCAAATTGTTGAGTACTCTTTCCATCCCTCTTTATCTCTTCTCTTTCATGAAGACAACTCTTCAAATCAACTTTCTCATTAAATTTCTTTGATTCATACATCTTTAGATTCATGATCCAAAGAATATTTCAACTTGAGTAATCTAGTTGTTGAAGTTGAGAAATCTGGTCAAATCAGTGACAGAGATGGCTACCATCTAGTGAGCACTGGTCTTATTGAAACCAGTGTTAGCATCTGTCCTCACACCATGCACAATTTGGTTCAGTCTTCAAAATGTGATTTTACAATATTTAAAAGTTCGGGTACTTGTTAGGAAGTCGAAGCACTTCAACTTTTGTTGATGGTTATTTCAGGATTTGGCGACTCTTGTGAGTCCCGGAAGCTAATTCATATGTGGTTTCTCTCATATAATCCTTCTCGTTGCATGGTTTCACTCGATGCAAATTTCTCTTTGAAAGATGTTTGGTGTTAGAGCCAATCTGGTTAGCCCTCCGTCAGAGATCAAAGCTCTTTATGCATTTCATTTTTAGGTGTCCCGCTTCATCCATTCAGCTGCATTCCGCTAGGGACATGTCATGATCTGATGGAGAAAATAATGCTACTCATTTCCCCTCATGTTGGGCCTCTGCTGGTTCAGGTCTTGGTCCAAAATCAATGAAATTCATGATAGTCAAGGTCTGGTCCTATTTCAGGACAGAGTCATTTTTTTTGTTTGAGTCTAGAAATTCATCAGTTTGGTCTTTGAAAAAACATGTCCAGAAACAAGTCATGCAGGCCAGAGGGAGACCTTATACACCTACAGTGCAGAAGGCTTCATCATCACCGCAAGAGACATCAAGTCTTCTTCAAAACTCTATTTTGAAGAAAAGTCAAGCAAGGTCAACTACGACAAAATTTTCCAAAAATCGACAGTTGACATTTTCAGATGCAGTCATGGATGTTAAAGCCAGAGGCCCAGTCACACAATCCCTGCAAAGGAATGTTGAAAATTTCATCAAGAGAGCCACAATTTCAAAGAAAAAATGGAAAAAATAGAGTGCTTTAAAAGTCAATAAAATGGTGCAAAACTCAACATTAGAAAGTGGGTTTTTTAAAGAGGAAAAAATCAAACCAGTTTCTCTCAAGCCTATAAATACATATTGTGGCCCAAAAGCAAAGCCATTGTGCCATTAGAGACTTGGAAAGACATTGCAAAAGGTGGGAGAGTGATATTGGTGAGCGTTTGAGTGAGTTGGTAGGTGATTTGGGAAGCGCGGCGCACACAGGCAGGAGCGCGGCACACCCACCGCGTGCGACGCATACACAGCCAGCCTGCCATTGAAAGAATACACAAGCGTGGTGCACTGGGAAGATTGCGCAGCGACACAGCCCAACAGCTCAAAGACAATGCAAAACCATTTCAAATCTTTGTGAAAGCGATCAAATCACAAGGTAGGCCTTTGACACCTCTCCTCCAATCAACTTGGTCAATGTTTAGCTGTTTCTAAGATGTCAAGTGAGATCCAAAAAATATTGGCCATCCATGCCAATCATCCTCAAAGCAAAAGTGATAATGGGGGTTTGTAAATTTGAAGAATCCACCAAGGTTTTGTTTCCCCTCTCCTCTTCCTCTCACTCCTGATCGTCTTCACTTCCATATCCCCCACATCTACTAAGAAAACCCCTTAGAAACCTCCACTAAGACCCATCCCCTGTTTTCCAAGCAAACTGTTTCATTTGACTGCGCGTTACGCACACACAATATGGCGTGGCGCACTCAGGCCGCACGGCACACTGGGAGCCCGGCCATAGTCTTAACTTCACACTGGCGTGACGCATACCTGGCATGCGGCGCACTGGGCAAAGCCCGCGGCGCACTAGACTGTGAGCCTAAAAAAGGCACCAAATCTCTCAAATTTTTGTAAATTTGGCTCTCAACGTTGCAAAATTGCCCATAAACCATCTCATCATTGATCCTTAAATTCAAGGAAAAACATATCCTAGTGGCCATGACATCAACAAAAAACTTCTATCAAGCAAACACAAAATGACACAAAGAATGGAAAATAGCTATGGTTTTGCTACAGTAACTTAATTATCAATTACGCTCCTACCCTACCTCTGTCAGCTAATTCCTTGGGAGCATTTTCCCCTAATGGTTACCCTAGTTACAGTGCAATCCTATCCCTTTTTCCCCTTACTCATATAGCTCAAGAGTGCCTTAACCCTACCCCACCAAAACCACACCCCAAACACTCCAAAATCCTTGATAAATTTCCCCTCTAAACCCCTATCCCTATTTCATCATTCCCCTCCTAATACTCCCTACTTTATTGTCCCCTTGGTGGCAGATTTGCAGAGCATCTATCAGTTCAGTGGATTCAGAGGGAAACAAAGAAATTCAAAGTACAAAAAACAGTAATGGCCTTGGAAACTTCATCAGATTATGAGGGGGAAACCCACAGTGATACAGCTTCAGGAGGACAGCCTCCACGGAGACTTAGGAGTGGCAGACATGCCAGAGATGAACCAAACACCCTCACGGAGTTGCAGGCATACCCTCTCACTATGTCTTGTTTCTAGCACTTGGCATGTTTCGAATTTTTTCAAAGGGTGGCAAATGTCAGAATTCATCATGAGTTGGCCTGCCTCTTTGCACTTCACCTACATGGAGGACAGTCTATCTTGGCAGGGGTCACTTTCACATTGACACCCGAAACCATATCAGTGGCAACAGGCATACCGAATGTTGGAGAACAGTGGCACAAGAAGATGAAGGTGGAGAGGGAACTTTATGAGCCTTACATAAACGCCAGTTGTTTGAGTCAGCTCACGAGAGTTTTCCCATTCAGATTTCTGAGAGATGATTATGCTCCGCTCATGAGATTGATCATGAAATACTTCAATTGTGAGGGGAGGTTTTCTCGCCTTTATGCCTATCACATCAAGATACTCATGCACTTCACCAGGGTGCATATGATGAACCTCCCATTTTTCATTTGCGGGAACATAGAGAGGATGAGAAAATTCATGCAGCACAACACTCCTCAGCAGTAGCTCAACAGCGTATATCACTTTTCTCTTATCCAGATTTTGGTGGACCATCAGTTGGGACTGGAGGGCATTGCTTGGGAGGACTTCATCTCCCGTGACTTCTTTAGTGCTCCACAAGTAGTATCAGAGGAAAAACATGACATAGGGGGTACTTCTCATCAGAATGAGCACCATGAGACCACTGTTGTGCCATTTTCCATCACATGTTAGAGAGGCTATCCGAAAGGCACCAGGGCTTTGTTTGCAGCAGCAAAGCGAGTGTTATCTCCGCCTGGGGTGGAAGGGGCCTCGCTTCCAGCATCGACGACACAGGAACAGGACAGAGGTAAGGAGCCAATGCATGAGGAGGGGCCTTTGGGTGAGCCATCAGGTGCTCAAGGGACCAGTGTCATCCTCATTCAGGATGAAGAGACAGAGGGAGAAAATGCCAAACTTAGGATGATTATTCAGGAGCAGGACACAGAAATCAAAGACTTGATACTCAATTTTGAGAGGTCCAGATGGGTCATCAAATATCTGGAGTAGAGGAACAAACAACTGCAAGACGAGCATGTGATCGTGGAGTTGTAGAACATCCGTGAGGATCGCCTAACTGCCCAGCACAGGAAGATTAAATTCACTTCATTAGAGCAACACGCTATGGATGATCGTGAGTCTGTTCTTGAGAGAGTCAACATGCACCTGGACAACATGTTGAACAAGGCCGACAAAGACAACACACTGCTGAGACACATGGCTCGTCATTACAGGGCACATAATTTGAGTTTGAGAGCTTGAATAAGGAGTTTGAAAGCAAAACTGAGGAAAGCCACAAAATGGGCAAAAAGGGAAAAAGAGCAAGATAGGCTCAGGACCTTGGTTGAGGCCTTCTTGACTCAGCAAAGCACCCCATAGAGGACTTCCAGCCCAAATCTCAAAAAATTTGGGAAAATTTTGGTCACAGAGAAATTTTTGGGTGAAAAACAGGGATTTTCTCCCTATAATTCTAGCACTCCAATTGAGAAAAGGTTTGCATTTTTGGATTTAGCATCGAAAAATACATCTACTGGTGTGTGGGCTAGAAATTTTGATAAATTTCAGGTCTCCTAAAGGTCAAAAAACACCCAAAAATGGCCTTTCTGCCACTTTTTGGACACACAAAAAGCAGTCCTGGGAGAATGAAGATTTGGAGAGGAAAATGAGCTTAAAATTTAGAAATTTCAGTGGGGTTAGAAAGTAGACAGGCCAATCTTTCCAACAAGCCCACTTGGGCACATTTTGGACATCTACAAGTGCCCCAAAAAAGGCCCCAAAGTAGCGTGACGCACAGAGAAAAAATTGCCAATTTGCTCCCGTTTCGCGAAATTTCGGGTCGCGACTTCTCCAAGTGGGCCTGGTCATCTATACTTCGGTTTTTTGGCACCAAAAGCAGCATTTAAATATTTTTCTCTCCAGATGGGCATCCATCTAAGTGGCAAAAGAATGCAAAGGGTCACCCCAGCCAAATGTTACGCTTGAGAGCGCTGCACCTGTAGCTAATGGTTGGCTCTCCATCTCCATTTCGAAATGATTTGAGTAACTTCCCAACCCCTGGTCGTTCTATCTGTTCCTCACACACTCTATATATTGTAAGCAAGTTATTTGCAAAGGGTTGGTTGGCTGGAAATTTCTGGGAGACTGTGGGAAAGAAACTTTGTTTCTGCATTGTATTTTTTTACAGAGAATTAATGAAAGGCAGCGGCTCTGTTTCATGAGATTCCTGTGGTTGTTAGTATAGCAAGTGTTTCTCTTATGTTTCATATGTATCTTGTTATGTTTTGTATTCCATTTCGAATTCATTCTGGTGAAATTTTTCGAGTGAGATCAGGTAGAATTCAATTCTATTGCTCTACCTGTAGGAGAATTTCATGTGCAGTGTTCCATTCTTCTATTGAAAAGGATTCATGTTGCTCATGCCCTTTTCACCTTCTTAATCATTCTCTCAATTTCTTTGTTATGTTCCATAGTTTCATTTCGTATCCATTTCTGGTGAAATTTTTCGAGTGAGATCAGGTACAATTCAATTCTATTGCTCTACCAGTGGGAAAATTTCATGTACATTGTTCATTCTTCTGTTGAAAAGGATTCATGTCGCCCATGCCCTTTTCACCTTCTTAATCAATCTTTCCATTCCACCATATTTTAAAACTAAATTGCTATGCTTCAGCCTACCTTGCCTCACGAAATAATATGTGCCCTCAATGTTAAGTTCTCTATTCATTGAGGCCAGTGGTCCATAACACCAAAAAAACACAGTCATTCATAAAAATCACCCTTATTATCATTTCCACTGACAGCCTAGATAAATAGTTGGGTTTGAAGTCATCTCAGTCCTTTTCGTTCATCTATTCACTGAGTGTGACTCGGAGAGAGCCCTCTCCTGTTCTGGTAGGGCTAGCTACCAGACTAAGCATGGTTTGTGGTTACCCTGAATTTTGCCTTCCTTCAGCCTAAGGCAGATTTAGGTGCTAACATAGTGGTGACTCCACTGGGGAAGACTATGTTTGAAATAAAATCCCTGTTTTTCTTAATAATTTTAAGCTCCCGGATGATGAGCATAGGATTGGAAAGGCTGAGCAAGTTGGTTGTGTCTTGTGATTTTTCTCAATAGCACGCTGGCTTCGAGACGATATACCAGAGCCAATCTAGACCCGGATCCTCCCCATATCTTCGAAAACCCCAATTTGATCCCCAGGCTCCTTCGTCAAGAGAGCACCATAACTCCCGTGTTCAAGTCACATTCATGTCCCGACATTTTTGAGTATCTTGAAGAGCTTGTGTTCGATGATCAGTTCGAGATATCATTGTTTGAGTCTAAATCTGAAAGGGTTGTTGATTATACTGTCCCTGATCTGCAATTTCTTGCAGACCTCGAAACAGAGAGAGCTAATAGATTAATTGATAATTACATTGCGACACTGCTCCAAAATCCAATTGCAAGCCCCTTGCAAACTGTGCACTCTCCTCCAACACCTCCAAGGCCAAATCCACCAAAAATTATGGCTACATGTTTTGTACCCCTTGTTCTACCCCAACTTCTAGATGATATGCCCGCTGATTACCAAAGAAAAATCCCATTATTTGATGGCTCTCCTAGCGGCATTACTGCGCAGCAACACGTGGAACGAATGACAGGCTTCTGTGAACTTTATGATATCACTATGGAGAACGTGTTAATGAGGCTCTTTGTACAAACATTTGTAGGTGAGGTGAAGAAATGGTTCAGAGGTTTACCGGCTGCACGTATCGCCACCTTGGCAGACCTACATAGAACATTCTTGAATCGCTGGGAAGTGAAAAAGAACCCTGTTCAAATTCTGTCTGAATACGAGCAAATCAAGAGAAACACTAGTGAGTCAGTCCAAGATTATTGCATGAGATTCAATACAGTGTACAATGAAATTCCAGATGATCTAAGGCCACCCGTGAGACTAGCCATGGTGAAATTCCCAGATGGTTTTGATGCTGATATGGCTTATCAATTGAGAGAAAGGGAACCGGCCACAATGGAATACATGCAGAGAATTGTGGTCAGCGTTGAGGCGAACCTGCTGTCTAAAATAGCTAGAGCGAAAGCAGAGAAGAAAACCATTGTGAAAGAAGAACCTTCTGCAATGGATCAGCTTCTCAAAAAGGTAGAACAAATGCTTGAAAGGGTAAAACTTGACAAGCCAGAATCACAAGTGAAGAATCCTAACTTTCATGGTCAGCGACAGCCATAGTATAGGATAAGACAGAGAGATCAGCGAACTCAAGAGAAAACTGCACAACAGCTGGTACAAACACCTTTGCAGCAGAATTTTCTTCATGGACTAGAGTCAGATGAGGATGGGAATCTAATAGGCGAAGAAAACCATCTCTTTATTCCAGATGAGTTGCCTACTTACATTACCGAAGAAGAAGAATGTTTAGTGAATTCAGTTTCCCACCAAGACACTGATTTTATTCTAGCTAGCGACAATGTGTTGGAAGAAGAATCAGAAGAATATCAAATGGGGTATATGAATGCTCTGTCTGCACAACAACAATGATATTCACTTAGAAATAGAGATGTGCCAGCCATACCAATTCAGAAAAAAAGGGATGGTGAAAAAACAAAGAATGATTTATCAGCTACACAAAGAAAAGGAAAGGAGGCGGTTGGTCCAGAGAGCTGCAAATCAAAACCTGCAGAGTAATCAAAACAACCTACCACCTCAAAGGAAGAGGAAAGGAAGGAGATCCCAGTCAAGGAGGTAGAAAAAACTCCCACTCTTAACCTAGAGAACGAGATTTCTAAGTTAAAGATATCCATCCCCTTGACTGAAATAATGAAGAACAACAATTATAAAGGAAAGATTTCTAAAATGTTGAATTGGGACCCAATGTCCAACATGGTAAATGTAGAAGAGGATCAACCTGAAATGATTTTTGGACCAGCATCAAATGGCGGGTCTCATGACAATGAGGTGCCCCCTTTCTACATCAGTTTGAGGTTGCATGATTTCATTTTACATAATCCCATGTTCGATTTTGGAGCTTCTCACAATCTCATGCACAAGGCTATCATGGATAAGCTTGGTCTAGATATCACTCGAAAATATCATGATCTCTATTCATTTGATTCCAGCAGAGTAAGATGTATAGGTCTCATCAAAGACTTGGTTGTGAGTTTGGATCAGCTTCCTATGAAAAATGTCTTGATGGATGTGGTGGTAGCAGATATTCCTCCACGGTTTGGCATGCTTCTTTCTAGGTCTTGGGTGGCAAAATTGAAAGGGACACTGCAGCTGGATTTCTCCTATGCAACAATCCCAGTGTTTGGATAAATGAGGAAGTTATATCGGGAACAAAAGATGAAATATATGATCACAAGCAAGGAGAAACCGATAAATCATCCCATTAACTATGTACATACAGATTTAGAGTCTTTTGTTTTGTTTTCAGATAGTTTAAATGATATAGATAGTCAGATGGTAGAAGCAGATGACATTTCGGAAATAACATAAAATTTCTGAGAAATCTTAAAGAGAGAAGGACAAGAAAAGGAGTAAAACATTGGGCAATCGGCTGAAAACGATGGACAACCAGCATACGAAGCACGATAAATAGATTTTCAGCACTTATAGGAAGAGGAAGAAGGCTTGTGGACTATGGATTTCGATGGAGCAGTAGGGAATGATGGTGTTTGTATTGGTATTTTGGTACGCAATCCTTTCTCCACCCCAAACAAAGTGCCTAGCAGCGTGAGAGTTTGCTCTTACAAGCTGGCCTTTGAATGTTCAAATAATGAAGCTGAATATGAAGGTCTGATTGCTGGCCTGAAGATTCTTAGAAAGCTAAATGAAAAAAGGATTTTGGTATATGGCGACTCCGAGTTGGTAATAAAACAGGTCAGAGGTGAGTATCAAGCAAGACATCCTAGGATGCAAGCATATCGTAATACAGTTTTAGACATCTTGAAGTTATTTTCATAATACACCTTGACATGTGTGTCTCGTATACAAAATAGTATTGCTGATGCTCTTGCCAAGGCAGCGAGCAACTTGAAGATCCCCATGAACTCCATCAATAAATTTGAAATCCATGTCAAGCACCGTCCAACCATTCCAGAAAATCAACGACATTGGCAAGTGTTTCAAGATGACGAAGAGATTAAAGATTTTCTGCTCAATAAAGGCAAGTTCGAAGAAACCTTATCACACACCCAACCTAATGGATATTGCTTCTTGTGAAGTTTTGTTTATAATCCCAACTTCTTTACAATTGTTTCAGAAATCAAATTTACTTGTGATCCACTATCAAACAAAGTATCAATCTTATTATGCTTGAAAATTACTCTAGTATGAAGAAGCTCATTTCTTTCTCTCTCATTACATTCATTATTAACAGATTGTGTTGAATTACTTGTGGATGCTTCAGAATATTTACCTCTAATACCTGTGGTTATAACTTTTGTTTCATTGCCTAAATTTGATCCCAAGTCCTGCTGAATAGCTGCAACATTCTTTCTCTCCTGACCATCGAACTTCTTGGGTTTCAGTTCTGGATGCAAAGACCAGCAGTGTGCCTCATCGTGTCCTTCTTTCTTGCAGTGAGTGCATGACGGTTTATCCTTCTTTACAATGTTTTCTTTCCTCACCTTCCATTTCAGTTTCTTCTTTTCCTTACTCTTGTTTATAGAATATTTAGATGTTCCCCCAATCTTTGGGTTTACATTCTTGCCTCTAGCTTCTACATGTGCTACTTGAACTGATATATCATTTGAGCTAGTGGGATTAAACACGAGTATAGTATGCTTTAAATAACCATGCAAACCACCTATATACTTCAATAAAGTCTCAGGTGAGTCTAATGATATTCCTAGAGTTAAATCTCTTTCATGAATTCCTGAGTATAACTTTGTACACTCCAACCCTTCAACTCGTGAAGAGTTTTCCAACTCATCATTGCCTATTGCATGTAAGCTAAGGGATAGAATTTTAGAATTTCTTTTTGATAGCAGAAACAAAATCTTTCCAGGTAGAAAGCATTTTACCATGTTTTTTCAAATCAGCCTGTGTCTTTCCTTCCCACCATACTAGTGCAGTTCCTCCAAGTCAAAGGCTAGCAAGCTGAATCTTTCTCCTTTTTGAATCAATGTTCTGCACCCTGCAATATACATCAATCTGTCTTATCCAATTATCTAGCTTCTCCGCATTTATTTTTCCATCATAAAATTGGAAAATCAATCTTCACATCTAATTTAATCAAAAGTTTTCTTCTTTTTCTTATCAGGGCTAGTTTTATGCGAAGAAGATGATGAGGATGTTGAAGGTGGTGATGGAGGGGCAACTAGAAAAGGTTTTTGTGACCCTTCTAAAATTCCAGATACATCTCTTCTACCATGGCTTGAAGTGCCTTAAAACCTTCCATAAAATGAGATTCGAATCCCAGTGGAGTTTCTTCTTCCATTCTCCTCTGAGAATAGACTCTTCCAGTATTTGGATTAGCCTCAACAAGTTCTCCTTTTCCTAATCTGAGCTTTAATATAGTTAGCATTCAAAATCCAGCACGAGCTTGTCTAACCTTAACAAAACCTAAAGCTTTGATACCACTTGATCTGAAAATGAGACCTTAAATCAATATAAAAGTATTACAGACTCATGTGCAGGAATGCCTATATTACTTAGTGTGATGGATTCAAAAGATTATGAATAATATAGACAATGAGCAGTTAGAAAACATACCAGTCACACACATTAACACAACAAATAATCAAGGAGTTCACTAGACTTCTTGGCTATGTCTCCTGGTCCAGCTTTTAGTGTCAACCTCTATATTATATCTTCAAGAGTAGATTATTACAAGTGTGAGCTCAAACCGAGTCTCAACACAATAGTGACAAAACAACATGGATTTACTTGAAATCCTCAAGTCTACAAGAGTACACAGACTCTCCCTCTTGCTCTATGTCTTCCGCTTTCTCTCTATCTTAGCAAATGCCCCCTCTTTCTTTGCCATTGAATGGCTTTTAAGCCTATTGGCGCTTGTCTATTTGTCTCCCCTTTTGGGCTCTCTGGCTCCCGGCGACTATCCCTTCCTTTGCTTCTAGAGTGCTTATCAATCATTGCTAAACTCTATAATGTATGGTGGCCACCTGTTTGTAACGGAAAGAACCACTTGCGTGGGTGAAAATCCCAAAAAGTTGTTTCTATATTTACACAAAGAAATACACAGAAAACATTGAAAAATCCAACAAAATGCTTTTTATCAGACTTAAAATAATATACAATCTACCCTATAATCCTATCAGGTTCGCCTTTGATCACTATTGCAAGCCCACCATTGATCTTCATGATCTTTGATCCAAAGACTGATATCCTTTTTGGGTAGCTTATGTGCTCGGAGATTACCCACTCGAAAAGGTGGTTTTCTCTCTTCTGCACCAAGCCAAGTGTCGGCCAGTGTATGGGATCGGGTGGAGCCCATCCAATACCACTTACAGCTTGAGGCCTGCCTGAAATCCCACTTACCATGGAACTCAAATAATATAAAGTTGTGTCTTTAAATATTTCGGGTTTGACTTTTATTACTTTGGATCACTTCCTTTGTATTTCAATTTTTATAATGGAAATTCGTAAATACATAGAAAAACCTGAAAAACTCTTTTATATCGAAACTCAAAATTTATATAGCCGCATTAATAAACCCCATTGGCTCCACCTTTATTGCTATCACAAATCGCATGTTGCATCGATCTCACTCCTTTGTATCACTGCAATGCAATATTGTGATGTGATATATCACAATCACATATCACATGGTCTTCAGGCCTTTGGTAAGTCCTCCCTTGTGTTTTAGCAATTCGATATTGCAAGTTAATTTGGCCATTGATCTACGCACTCGATCAACAGTTCTTGTTAAAATGTATTGATCACTATCACGATTTAGATAGGGCTTCTTCTGATGTTCTCCACTGACTTCTTCTGATTGCGATATCTCGATTTGATTTGGACCGTTGATCAATCCGATCCAACGACTCCTATGCAGCATTACTTCCACCTTCAGTTAGATCTATTTTTTACCATTCTTTCACTGTTTTCCCTTTCGATAATGTTTCTGATAGTTAATATATATGAAGACTTAGAGGTTTTAGGATCCATTTTGGATCAAGGGTGTTTTGTTTGACAATGGTTCTTTATTTTCTTTATAATCAGCTTTGAATCTCTAAAAACAGAAATTGACTGGTTTCCCATTCGTTTTCTTGTTTGCAAAGCAATGATCAAGGATTCATATTCTGCCGCATTATTTGTTTCCTCAAACTCCAATTTAAAAGAAAAAGGGATCATATTACCTCCAGGTGTAATTAAAAGGAAACCAACACATGTTCCTTCTTTAAAATAGGCTCCATCAAAGAAGCACTTCCACACCCTACTATTTGCAGCTCTGTATTTACACTGGCTAAAGTAGGTTGCCTCTGGTTATCTTCAGCCAACTCTACATTATCATGTAGCACAAGGAAAGAAAATTCATCCTTATCTTGGCTATATATAGGTGAATTACTTGCTCCATTCTTTGTGATTGTTTTTACAAATCTTGTTTCTCTGTACAGTCTTCTTTCTTCTCCACCAAAAATTGGTATGACAACATAAGTAAAATCTAGTTTCAAAACACCACCCACTTTAGCCTCCCGTGACCTAGATGACAACATTCCAAACCTAGCAGGGATATCTGCTACTACTACATCCATTACCAAGCTTCTAGCTGGGATCTGGGCCAGTGGCACCACCATATCTTTAATGACCCCCAGACATTTGAATTTATTTGAATCAAAAGAATACAGGTCTCTGTAAGGTTTAGTAACTTGTAGGTTTAGTTGTTTCATCACTGATAATGGCATAAAGTTATGTGAAGCCCTTGAATGAAACATGAAATTATGCAACAGGAAAGCATGAATCAATAAAGAAATGTAGAAAGGAGGTGTTGAAGAATCTACCTCCTCCACATGTGGACCAAAAACCACTATTGGTTTATATTCTTACAGATTCACAGTGTCATTTAGATTCAAATTCTGAGATAGATTGATAAAATTAGCAATTTCTATGGGATAAATTGGTGTTTTGACCAACCCTATGAGGGGCACCTGAATTCTGATTTTTTCTAATTCTTTAGTGAGACTAAACACATAAACTTGTTTAGTAGACCTTTCCTTTTCATCTTCACTTCTCTTCATCACGAGACCTCTTGTGGAATGGAAACAAGTTTTTGTAAAGGAATTTTTTCACATCTATCTTGAGAAGACTCAGCTTGAAGTATTGGAGTCTTGCTATTTATATTCTACTATTGCTTTCCTTTATTCCATTGTTTTGCAAGTTGTGTTTGTTGTGGAGTCGTCTTTTGTAGGGGAGCTGGAACTTACTGCTCACCTTCATTTTCTTGAATTATATATCTTTTTCTTGATCTCAATTCATACTTCTTATGTAATTCTTCTTGCATAAAATTAAAAAACTGCTTCCAATATTCATCAATTTCGTTCTCATCATAAATGGCATATGTTTCAGTGTATTCATATACTTCTCCCTCAACACCTAGTTCATCTTCTTCTACTGCATACAATGTACAAATATGATCATGATGGTCCCTGGAATGCTCTGGTACTACATCAGGATCTGCCTCTAAGTAAAGTGGTGTTTGAGCCTGATCTTGACCTTTAAATTTCTCTCCTTCTGCAAAATTTGCAAAGGTTGTCTTCTATACTAAGGACTCAAGTTTCTGTTATATTGTGCTTGCCTCTGAGAATTATTACTCTCCCATTTTGAATTAATCAACTTATTAGAAAAAAATTTAATTAAATTATTCATATGCTCCAATGTTTGACTTTGAGAGGATTCCACTTTATCCTTTCCCTTATCTTCGATAGGTTGTGTCTTTGGTGCTTTACCTATAGCCACCATATTTGCTTCTATTTCTAAGGCATCAGTTTGGATTTGATCAAGGGTTGTGGATCTTATCTCCCTGAATGTGAATCCAAAATCTGATTCAAAAGCCCCTGCAAAAGTTATTTTTGCACCAGCAGGAGGGGGCTTAATCTCCATCGAAAGACTATTGTATTGTTTATTAAACCTTTTGATGAACTCCACAACACTTTCATCAATTTCTTCTTAATAGCATTAAACTCTGTGAGTGAATACCCATGGTCTCTTTTCTCTTCCCATCTCTAGGTGAACAGGTGCTTCATCTCTTCCCATGTAGGAATAGAGTTATTAGGAAGCTCTTTAAACCATTTTCTTGCTTTTTCATCCAAGGATTGCACAAAAAGTCTTAAAACAACATCCAAGTTTTCAACATTGAGATATTATGCAAAATTACAAAACTTTGTTATATTCTTCTTTGTTGTTTGTTCATCCTCCCCTGAGAAACGAGAAAGAATTTTCAAGTATTCTTGAGGCATTTGATTCAACTGTTGTGGAAACTGAATAGGTGCATACCTATTCAACAAAAATGCAGGTGCTGCCATGTTTGCTCCTGAACTTACTAAACCTTGAGTATTAGTAGGTATAGAACCTTTCTGAGGAGTAAATGAAGTTTGAAAATGTGGCAACATATTTATAGGTTCAGGTTGAATAACTATAGCAGATACTAATAAAGAAACAGACTCTAAAGACTGTTCTTGACAGTTGGGTTCTTAAAATGAAGTGGATGTAAAAGGTGACTCTTGGTCAATAAAGGATGAATGTTTGGATGAAATATGTGTTGAACTACTGCGAGGTGTAGACAGTGTAGGACTTGGTGTAACTGGAGTTTTTGGCCTTCCAACCCTATTGGAAACTAGTCTCTTCGGGTTTGAAAGGGCTTGAACTTTTTGTTGTGAGGTATCTGACCTCGTATGAGGCCTCTTTGAAGCAAGATTTATTGCTTTCTGTTTAATACATCCAAATATTTTCTCCTCACTGAACCAACTAGAGGAAAATATTAAAAACCTAGGGAAAAGTGTTCTTGACTTATTTCCCACGACAACTATGCCAATTAATGTTGTCCTTTAAGAAACCAATTTCTTGGCTGTGTAGAAATTGTGCTTAAGACATTAATGTTTATTATTCTTATCACTTATTTGTATGATATATCTTCAAATGAAGGACTTGAAAGACCTAGTTCTTAACCCTTAAAACTTAGGTGATATGAATGTCTCAGAATGCCATATGATGTTGGATATAAATTTTGATTGAAGAATGCTTTGAAAGGTTAGAGACAATATGTTGTTTTTCACATAAACTAGTATCTATAACACTTTGAGAAGTTAGAGGCGATATGTTGTTTTCACATAAACTATTATCTGTAACTTAGAAGAAATATAGGAGTAGACGTTTTAAATATAGGAGCACTCTTTTAAGGAATTTTAACTTCATTCACACAAGTAAACAAACACCTACAACTTCATTACTATACTTAAAGAAAATAAGACATATGATGACACATAACAAAGAAGTTACCAAATCATACCCAACGATGTGCGAAAAACTTCTGATTATTTCATTAATCAACAATTTATCAAAAATACAGTAGCCTAGTCTTCAGGATCTTCAAAATTCGAACTCTTTTTCTATAATTTTCCCTCTTTTTATACATCATGGGACAATTGGTAATTACCAAAATTGTCAAACAACTTAATTATCTCCTAACTGTCTGAGGTAAAAGTCATTAGAAAATATTACGTTGGACGGTAAAAGACACCTCATTCTTCTCAAGAAAACAAAATAACAAGAAATAATAGAAATTAGAAGGTGATGGTTGCTCGTTGTTCGAATCTATGGCTTAACTGTTGATGAAGTTTCTCTGTAGATGTTATGATGATAGCCAGATCGATTTTAACACAACAAACTACATCTCTACCAAACTTCATGCATGGACTTGTGGGTTATGGACCCACATGTATATTAGAAATGTTCTGATTGGTGGAAACACAAAGAAACCATTATGGCCAACATATGTATCAAAATCATTCTGATTGGTGAAAACACAAAGAAACCCAACCAATCACCGTTCCTTTGGAATTTTGGTCATACGCCTCTAATTTTAGTTATTCTGCTAAATCGACGGAATTGGTTGATTTACATGGAATATGGAAAAGCTTCGTCTACCATGAAACTAAAAGGAAACAAAATTCTATTTCATAATCTTATTGCGTCTGCCTTTTCCACAAACCTTTGCCTTCCCCGCGGACCTGATAGGTAACAAAGTTGCAATTAATAGACTTCTTGGGTCTCAAATTCATAATAAAACCCATGCACTTTTTGACGCAATATCCGTCAGATCTCGCCCCTTTGTGATGAGTGGCTATGATTAATCCAAATTTCAACGGATTAGATTGCATTCCATAAACCATCATGTCCATTTTCTAAATTAAACCTCATCCATGTTAAACACGTGATTACCATAGAATCTGCATTCTTCAAGCGAACGACCCTAAATAACTGAACTTCTAACTCAATTTTATAACTTCTCATGTCCGATTTTGAATTGAACTTCATCCTTGTTATTCATGCAATTACCATCAGATCTGTTGCCTATCGATTGGATGGCTCAGGCCTTCTCTCGAATTTATTACGTTGAAAAGCCATCAATAATATAAAACAACTCATTTCTTTCAAATTTCCGAATTCTCTTTTATTTTCATTATAACATAATATTTGATTTTTTTTTTTTTTTCATTTTTCTGATAAAATTAAAATGACAATGGATGCTGCAATACATCCAAAAACCCCCATCTATTTTCTATTTTATCTCATAATGTAATTTGGATGAAAATATACAAGTCTGTAATAATTTATTTTTCTTTAAAAAAAAGAAGAACAGGGAAAATCAATTTCCTTTACAAGGGTCGAGGGTTTCGAGGGACCCAACTTAGCTATCAGTCAAGTTGGATTGTCTAGCACCCCAAGAGCTTGTCCAGGCCTAGTGAAACATTATTAAAACATTTATAAATTGTATGGATGCATAGATGGATGTCTATCTAAATTAACTAGACATTTCGTTTACATGGTTATGAGAATTATATTTTAATGATTATGACAATTATATTTTTATATATCTCAATTGATTGATGTTGGTTGAGTCCACTTGATGATGGATTTTAAGCTAGCATGGCTATTTTCAATGCTCCTCTCATACCACAAATCTGCATTCAGATTTTGACATTTAAAAAAAAATTGCTCTATTGTGTTGCTTTCTACACTAGCTCACCTTCACACAACTACATATGCATTGTAGGTAATGTCATGGCAGTGATTCAACACAATATAGCTTACATTTGGATGAATTTTTTCACAAATTCAGATAATGTGTGCATTGGATGTCCCTAAGCGGATAAAAAAAAATTCAAGAATTCAAGAAAGATGAGGAAATAATGTCAGGATACAGATCAAAATAGTGTTGGAAAAAACAATCCCAACCACCACCTTAAACACATTAACAAACACCATGCTTTCCTAGTCAAATACAACACAACTGTGATTTTGTTTGCAGGCAAAAGGATAGAAGTTAGAGAAGAAGTACAGCGCGGACCATTCTGGAACACGTCACAAAAATTAAGGCATTTAATGAAGTTTAGTAAATAATTATGGGCAACGATTCACTCTGCAACTGTTACCCACACTCCAAAACACCTTAAAGTTCATAAAACCAATTACTATATAAAATCACCCATGTTGCGTATTAATTATTTGCTCAGTCATGTATTAATGTCAAATTTGTATGTTGAGATAAATATGGATGTAAAAGTCATTTGTAATGTTGGGCAAGTTAGAGAGTGATAGTCTATGAGGTAGTGAGGAGAAAATCGCATAGCAAATATTTGTGGGCACTTGAAAACCTGTCTTATGGAGTTTTACAGAGAGTTACTCGCAACCCCAGTGAAGTGTAAATCGCAGTAAGTCTTTTGTGTTTCCACTTAGAGCTACAACCCCCATTTATCACACAAATGTAATTTCCTTATGTTTTGACATATAATATAAAGTGTGGCTAGTGACGTTATGGTATTAATCTTTTACAAGTAGATTTTCCACAACCTTTTTGTTTTAGTCTATTTTGGTGTGCATAAAATTTTTGTTTTAATTAAGTCCCTCTGTGGTTGTGATATCCTCACTGGGACTGAAGTTGAATTTTCTGCAATCGATTTCTGAGCTACACTCCTCTCCTCTACCCCATAGAAATTTTCTAACATGGTATTAGAGCAAGTTAAAATTTCTTAGTTTAAAAACAAGTGTTTTTACTAGCAATTAAAAATTGCTTTGAGGGACAATTGTTTTTTAGCATATTTACAAGCAAGTAGAAAGTTTTTTTTCACTCAAAAATGGAAAGATCAAGCACAAGCTTGGCTAATCCTCAAATACCTCAGTTTAGTTAAAAAAATTATGATTATTGGGCTATTACAATGAAGGTCCTATTTTCGTCTCAACACATTTGGGATTTTGTGGAGAATGGTTTTCAAGAACCAGTAGATGCAACATACAATGCCTTGTCTCAAGAAGAAAGTGATTTGTTGAGGGACAACACAAAGAAGGATTCAAAATCCCTCTTCTAAATTTTCAAAGAATTTCATGAAAGTATTTTCCCAAGGGTTGCAGCAGCAACGGAGTCCAAGCAAGCATGGGACACCCTCCAGACAACCTACCAAGGCATGGCAAAGTCAAGACAACAAAATTACAAATGTTGAGAAGAGATTTTGAAACACTTTGTATGAAAGATTTTGAGAGTGTAGGCTTGTTTTTTAGACATGTAATTGGTTGGTTAGTCAAATCAGGTCTCATGGTGAGACACTTGAAGAAAGTAGAATAGTTGAGAAAGTTTTGAGAAGTCTGCAAGCAAGGTTTGATGCCATTGTTGTGGCCATAGAAGAAATAAAGGATCTTTGATAGTTCTTAGTGGATGAGCTTCACTGATCACTAATTTCTCATGATGATAGACGAAATAGAGAAATGATGCATGGTTACCCCAGCTTACATGCACAATATGCATGTAAAATGCATAAGCACATTTAGCCCAGGAATTTTAACTCTCTAAGGAGTCAAATATTCATTTAGAATATGGTTAAGGCCCCATTCTTAATCTCTGCAAAATAATTTATAGACTAACCAAGTCTAACCCTTAATCCATCCTTTCCTTTCTATCGGGACTCATTCACCCTCATAAACCTTCATTAACCCTTAGCCACATATGTATATAACCTTCCCACTCTTAACTTTGGTTATGTGTAAACTTAACCCATAAACCTTATCCATGCATTATTTCTATTATACCCCTTTTTAATAGAAATACATATAAACTTACCTTTAACTAAGGACTTCAACTCTATCATAATACACAGGAAAAACCCCACCGAGCACTTAAACTAGATTTCAAAAAATATTCACCCACAACTATAATTATCATCGAGTCCGCACTACCAAGCCATTTCCGCAGCGATGCTCATTCCTTTCTCCGATCTCCAATAAAATCAAGATCATTTATCTCGCACTCAATCTAATGATTGTCACTTAGCCTGGTCAATCAAACATGCCTGACAATCCTCCACCATTGATCAAATCTGACCATTGACATTGATTCGAGGTAGACAACAAGCATGGAGAATACCCACCCAAAAAGTGTTTTTCTCTCTCTCATCCGCTGCTACGTGTCACTTGGTTAGTGGAATTGAGTAACCACTCCTTTTTACCACTTACAGTTTCTACCTCGCCCAAAATACCACTTCCACTTATAAACCCGTCCAGACTTGTTCGCGCCCAATGACCATAGATCTTCAACCATCGACGGTTGCGAAGGATCCTCCAGATTCCTCTTCCACCAGCATTTCTGGTTAATCTCCACCATTCATTCCTTGATTCAAATCTAAGCAATTTAATCTTGGCTGCTTATCATCTAACAACCTCGTCTGTTGATCTCCAAGATCCAACAGTTCCTGTGTACTGACACCTCACTTCTTTGTTCGTCCCTTTTCTTCACTTCGGTATTTCTTCAATGTTTTCCTCTGGTTTTGGGATTCTTCAGGGTTTCATTCTTCCACTTCCATTGCTCAACTCGATCTTGAGCTTGACCTCTACGAATTCTCACATCACAGTCTCTCCAGAGCTTCACTCTGATCATTCAACTGGATTCAAAGATGGTCCCACTATGATTGCTCTAAATCATTCTCCTCCTCTGTGTAGTTCTATAGATCTCTCCCTGCAACCTGTGTTATAGAATACACAACTTACACGTAATTCAATCATTAAATACTTATTTCACACATTTACACAGTTATGGAATAAACCTAAGTATAAACAATTGATTACATATCGAGACTCTCTGTCTCTCAGGCCTAATCTTCAATATCAGTGACGTCCTCTTTTTTACAGTCTGCCTTTAGTCTTATATTTAAACCAAAATGGTTATGTTGAACTAATTCTGGTTCAGATCCTTAATCTACTGAACTGACTCTTAAATGTCCTCTAAGTCCACTTTTAACTCCAGTTAATCCCTAAGAATCCTCTCTAGTTCCTCGAATCATGAAACTACCTTAAGAGTTATAATTTACTTCTAGATCTCTCATCATTATTAAGCACTCATGTTCTCCTTCATTCAAGAGAATTTACGAAATATATCACATTATCTAATTAATTCCTATCCTACTCACTCAAAAGCCTAAATATTACATTAATTCAACACTTAGGAATCCAACTTCCTTAAAACACATGACCCCCTATGTCTACTAAAATACAATGATTTTCTCTTGGGTTGAATGCTCCTGCATCAAGAAACAAGCTCCTCATTGGAGCATGCCTTCAAGACACAAGTTTCATTTGGTCAAGATCGAGGTAAAGGAAGATCATGTTCTAGAGGAAGAAGAAGAAGCCCACACAGAGGTGGAAGAAGCATCCATTCAAGCTCAAGTTGAAGGGGAAGCAATCAAAATCCAAGTCAAGGCCCAAGCGAAAATCAAGCATAAAGTCAGAGGTATGATAAATCTCATGTTCAATGTCATTATTGTAAGAAGTATGGTCATTATGCAAATGAATGTAGAAAGAAGCAACATGACATTAATAACAAACCAAGTGTAAATTTCACAAAAGAAAATCAGAACAATGATAACATGTTTTTATCTTGTAACGTAGCACAATAAAAACAAAGTGGTATATGGTATCTAGATTCAGGGTGTAGCAACCACATGTCAGGGAACATAGAAATGTTTTCAAATCTAGATGAAGGTGTGAAATATGAAGTGAAATTAGGGACTGATATAAAAGTCTCTATCATGGGAAAAGGAAGAGCTAATATCCTAACAAATAATGTAGAGAATAAGTACATCTCAGATGTTTAATTTCTCCCCTGCCAGAAGCATAACCTCATAAGCATTGGACAACTCATGCAAAAGGGCTACAATGTATTCTTTAAAAATGATGTGTGCACAATTTTGGATAGGCCTCCAAGCAGACAGTTGATTGCAAAGGTTCATATGACAAACAATAGAATGTTTCCCCTAAATATAAGATCAAATTTGAAGGAAGAAGGTGCACAAGAAAAACTATCAATGAACTCACAAGAGGATGGAAGAAAAGAGGCAGTTGTCACACAAGTGAACTATCAAGCAGAAGTCAAAGATGAAAACTGGTTATGGCATTTGATATTTGGACATCTCAACTTTGGAGGTTTGAATTCTTTGCATAGGAAATGTATGGTGAAGGGTTTTCCACTCATAGAAAAATTGAATAGCCTATGTGAACGATGTATCTTATGCAAGCAACATAGAGAGACATTTCTAGTAGGAAATTCAGTAAGGGAAAAGGCACCTTTGGAGATTGTCCAGTCAGATTTATGTGGACCAATGTAGACAACATCAATTGGTGGCAACCACTATTTATTGAGCTTCATAGATGACTACACAAGGAAGATATGGGTCTATCTCCTAAAATAGAAAAGTGAAGTGTTTGAGTGCTTTTGCTAATACAAGGCTCTTGTTGAGAAGCAAAGTGGACACTACAGAAGAGTCCTCAAGACTAACAGAGGTGGCAAATACATATCAAATGACTTCCTTCGATTTTGCAGGGAGCATGGATTTCAAAAGCAATTCACAACAAGATAAACACCTCAAAAAAATGGTGTAGCGAAAAGGAAGAATAGGACCATTATGGAAATGGCAAGGAGTATGTTGAAGGAAAAGCATTTGCCAAATGATTATTGGGCTAAAGTTGTCTCTTGTGTAGCATATATCTTGAATAGATGTCCAACCAAAAGCGTCCAGAACGTAGTTCCTGAAGAGGCATGGAGTGGAAAGAAGCATAATGTCATTGACATTTGATTTTTTGGATGTGCGGCATATGCACACGTCCTGGATGAGTTGAGGATCAATTTGGATAACAAGGGGGAGAAATGCATATTTTTTGGATACAGTGATGAATCCAAGACATACAAGTTCTACAATCCATCAACCAAGAAGGTCATAATCAGTAGATATTTGCAGTTCATAGAAGAGGAAGCATCAGATGGACGTTTAGAGAAGACAATCAATGTCAAAGCATGTATACCACATTAGGACAAAGAGGAATTGACAGCAACAAGTAATTCCTCAACAGTGACTCCCTCTACACCTATTCAAGTGCAACAAAGTAGGCATCAAGTAACACCATCAACAGATAATAGAAAATATCACACAGTAAAGCAAGTGATTCTCAAAGCACGCCACAAAGTGCAACACCAAATTACATATCAAGTCCGTATTCATCAAACACAAGAAGACCAAAATTTAGAAATTTAAATGAAATTTATGAGCAAGATGAAGTGGATAGTAACGTTGGTCTGAACTCATTATTTGTTTTGTTTTGTCATGTAGATGACCCAATCCACTTTGAAGATGCATTTAAAGAAGAAAAATGGATTGTGGCAATGGAGGAAGAAATAGAAGCAATAGAAAATAATGCCACATAGGAGTTAGTGGAATTTCCATAAGGAAAACAAGTCATTGGAGTGAAGTGGGTCTATAAGACCAAGAGAAATGTCGATGGTAAGATTGAAAGGCACAAAGAAAGACTAGTTGTCAAAGAAGATTGCAGCAACAATGTCAATCCTATTATCCTTTGAGATAACCTAAGGTCAATTGTCTATGTCAAAGCATCTAAAATGTTGTGTTGATTTTAATGATTTGGAGGATGAGTGAACTGCTTAAAAATAGGTTCTTTAAACTTAGAAAGATTCTTAATAAAACAAAAGCTTGTTCTTTAAATACATATGGTTATTTTGATTTAAATGAGATGGATAAGTAAAATATGGAGAAGTATAAGTGAATTAATATTCAAACTGAATATATAACCATTTATAAGAAGAAATCAAGAAAACAATGTTTCCTAGAGCAACGAAATATAATCAAACTATTATAGAAATCTAGTGCAATTTAAGTTCAAAGATAATAATAGATAGTCTTGCAAATTAATCTCTTAATTAAATGCAACTTCAAAGTGGATTCAAAATGAAACTGAGATTGAAGAAAAAAAACATATTATCTATGTAAAATTAGATATAAAACTGATATTGGAGAGATGCCATAGCCAGCGTTTTTGGAAACGAGTTCTTGGTTGTTGCCTCACTGAAAATCAGTGGAGGGAGCTCCCTGGCACCAAATTGAAGGCCTCTTGAAGACGGGAGAGTTGATCCCGATCCGTGGGCAATAATAAGGAGTGGACATGGCACAATATCTGGTTTTTTTGCCGCAGATCGAATCTACCACATGTCAGTCGCAACAAGTCTCCTCATGGCATGGCCTTCCTGTAGATTCGATCTTGTGACCAAGGAAAACTTAAGTGGTAACAGAGCAGGTTTTGAGGGTTTGCCATTGATGGCTAGGAGTAAGCACAAAGGCCCAAAAATAGACAAAATGGTGGTGAGTAATGCTATCAGAAAGGAGGTGGGAGGTGCGCTTGTGGATATGTATTGCAGGTGCTGTTATGAGGAGGATGCAAACCAAGTGTTTGAAGAAATGCGCCATCGAGATGTGGTCACATGGACAGCTATGATGGCTGGACTTGTGCATAATGGGTTTCATGGTGAAGCATTGGAATGTTTCTGGAAGCTACATGTGGAGGAACAAAAGCCCAATTCGGCAACTGTGGCTTCGGTTTTGCCGGTGTGCGGGAGCTTGGCAGCTTTGCGAAAGGGGAAGGAGATTCATGGCTACATTGTCAAGGGCAAGCTTGATTCCAATGTTGTTGGGCGGACTGTTGTAATGGACATGTATTCTAAATGTGATTCTGTGGAGGACGCAAACAAAGTGTTTGACAAAGATTGTGAAGGAGTTGTCATTACATGTAGTGTTATGATTTTTTGGAATGGCAAAAAAGGGCATGCTAACAAGGCCTTTGAGATCTTTTGTCAAATGCTGAAGAACAGTGTGACACCTAGTGTTATCACTATCGTAAATATTCTCTTGATATGCGGTGATTCAATGGCTTTCTGGTAGGGATACAGAGCAAATGGACATGCTGAGGAATCCCTTAGATTTATCCATCAAATGTGACAACATGGCATCGAACCAAACTTGCTAGTGTTTCTCGATATTCTGCCCGTGTGTGCCGACTTAGCAATTCTGCAAGAAGGCAAGAAATTCCATGCATACATAATCAAAATGGGATTTTATTCCAATGTAACCCCGCATCCCAATTGCTTCTGGATCCAACACGACATAGCCAAGAACCCACACGCAATATTTGTCTTGGAGCAAGGCTGCGATTTTTCTAGCCAGCCCCTGCTCCCCAACAGTCCATTGTTCCAGAGGGCAACCACAGAGTTCACCAATCAGCAAAGCCCTAGCTCTAAGGGAATCATCATCAGAAAAGAATCATCTAGGAGCTTCCAAAGTACCAGATTCCTCTCGTCTCAGTTTTGCAAAGGAAAGTAGAAGTCTGATCACTCTGCCTTGTTCCAAATCCAGATTGTGCTCCTTTCTGGCAAAACTCTGCTACAATCTGTGAGCTCTTCGGATCTAGTGCAGGACCTCAAGAAAATCTTTGAATTTAAGTTGGGGATTCCCTTTGCACTTCAATGAGTCCTCCACGAAGGTAAACAACTTGAGGATCTTTACCCCCTTTCTTTTTATAGCATTAAGAGAAATGCCTCCATCATTTTTACCATTCGTTTGAGAGGGGGAGCTAGTGGACAGTCATCTTCAACTGTGGTTTTTTCATACAATGATGTTGTCCATGCTTGGATGCGCAAGAAAATAGCTCCACCATCTCAAGCTCCCAAACCTTTTTTGGTGAACAAACTGGAGGAAACCCCTTCCATTGAAATAATACATCCAACGCTAGATGAGCAAATCCAAAAGTATGTAGAGCATGCCATTATTTACAGGTTCAATGGGCTATGGCCACGCACAACAGATCTCTACCAATGGATTCACTCTAACTGGACCAATAACTACAAGGTTCTCCTCTGCTCAAAGGGTTTCTTCATTGTAATGTTTGCTATTAGTGAGGACTACCAAAAGGCATTAAATGAAGGCCCATGGTTCTGGGGCTTAGCAGGATTATTCCTCACCCCTTGGTTCCCAGATTTCAATCCCTCTATAACCATCATCACCAAGCTCCCCATCTAGGTTAGACTTCCTAATCTCCCGGCACATCTTTGGCACTTTGTTGTATTCCAAGCGATCGGAAATAATGTTGGCCGCTTTCTAGCCACAGACACCTCTAAAGGGGAAAAGGGCATTTACACCTTCGCCAGAGTTTGTGTAGAAATAGACATGAGCAAAGGTCTACCTAATCAGATTAATCTCAAAATTGGAGACTTCCATTGGACTCATACCTTGGATTACGAGAACACAACCTTTCACTGCCGAAATTTTCATCACACAGGGCACCTTCAGAGCTCTTGTCCCTCGATGCCTGCCCAAAAGAAGAAAGCAAATCCTAATCCAAAATCAAAAAGCTGGAAACCTCATGATCCTCCCCCCATGGATGATTTGGATTCCAGCTCAGATGAAGAGGAAGGGGATGCAGAAGGAATGGATGCAAAGCGGGCACATTATCCACCCTCGACTGGTTCTGAGGATTATACTATCCCACCAAACTCACAGAAAAGAACTCATGAGTCCTCTCCCTCGGATTCAGACAAGGAGCCCTCTTCGTCAGCCCAGCTCAGTTTGAAAATCATGCCGGTTCAGCAGAGTCATCTTGGTTGGGTCAAAGTTGGTAAAAAGAAAGAAAAAAAATGTCAGATAGTTGATTCTACCCACGTTGGGTAGAATCCCTTGTTCTGCTCTTGTTTCTTTGTTCTTCTTGTTACTCTTTGTTTAGCACTGCTTTCTTCTTGTTTTCTCTTAGGGGCTGAGGTGGATAGTCTATCTTTTCCGGCTGCCCGTTTTCTTGCTTCTCTTGGGTGTAACTTCATATTGTACCATACGTACTATTAATAGAATTTGTCTTTATTGAGAAAAAAAAAATGAAACTGAGATTCAATTAAGTGTTGAATATGATGACTATAAAAGACTTAAATTATATGAAGAATACATAACGAAAAACATGGTGAAAACAACTCACTGAGTGACAACCCATAATAACTAAATCCAAAATCTTTTATTTAATAAAAAGGTGATCTAGCTTAGTACAAATTTGTATGATAACTTGTTCAAGGGTGCAACCCTTAGTACTTTAATAGGCTGAAGTATTTAAACAAATTTAAAAAATATTACAATAAATGCCTAAGTGACACGACATTCTACTATTACTCAAAACTAACAGAAACAAAAGTAGTTTGATCAAAAAGAATGAATCTAAACATCTGGCCCTGTTTTGAAGGAAAGTTGTTGCCGAGTGGCCACTATTTGGGTGTTGCAATGGTGAAGATGATATGTCCTCTAATCCTAAAATTCACACATCTTTTCCCACCGTTTTTCATCTCGGAATGCTACATTGGTTATCTTAGAGTAGATTTCATATACCTCATTATACTGGGAAAAAGTAGTTTTTATAGTCAAAATATGTTTTGTCTCATGTTGAATAAAACATATGTTATTGATAGCTTCGTAAAATGCCCTGCCTGTCATGGAACCTTTGATGTTGGAGGAGTTGGTTGTGTCCCTGGAAATGTCATGAAGCTTCTTGAAGAAGTCTTCCTTGGCAATTAATTTATCATTGATTACAAACAATGAAGGCAATCCCTTCTTGCTCATTGCAACAATCCTTGTGAAAAATATGTTGACTGCTACTTTAAGAGTGTAACACTTCTCTGTGAACTGCAATACTAAGTTCTTTTTGGTCAGAACTTTCTTCACCTCCAAAATAGTTTTAGTCTTGTCATACACTCCTAGATCATCTAGTTCATACTTGTTTTTAGAATTAAGAAACTTTATTATGTTGTTGTTTGTAGCAGACATCTCTCCCAATTGATCGTTTATATTGGAAATTGTCTGCTTTGCCTTTTCCATTAACTCCTTCTACTAAAAAATAATATGGATACATGGCCAGATTTCATCTATCTCCTCAATGATGTTGTTCTATATGATTTCCTTAACATTACCCAAAGTGTGACAAATAGAAGATTCAGCTGCTTACTTCTTCCACACTTCTATTTGATTTTGAGCTCTCTGAAGTTGTGTTGCATGAAAAATCTCAGATTTCTTTTGATGATCCTCCACAAGTTTGACTTGATCATGCAATTTCTTTATTTCGTCATTCTGAAGAGACATAGTGTGAACTGCATTGGCCAATTAGTCTGCAACATATCCTATACTTGTTGTAGCTAGTATGGTTATAGGAATGACTGTGATGGGGAGTGCTTCCAAGGGGGCAATCTTTTTATAATCTTTTTCCTTTAACTTAATTATCTTCTCCATATTTGTCTCCATTTGCTTATGTCGTGCAGTCTTCTCCATGATGAGCTTCATCATATTTGCCTTTTGAGCCTCTGTTTCTGTAATGTCCTTAGCCAAAGGATCTTTAGTAGCTTATAGTTTTAACTTCTTCCTCAATGCTTTTATATCAAAATTATTCTTTTTGACTAGATCCTCTGCAACATTGATGTTTGCAGGATCATAACCTAGTTTGATTACCAAATCCTCCAATGTTTTAATCCTGGTGTCTTTGGCAAGACTAGAAAATTTCTCCATTTTTAGCTGTGACTAGACATTTGCTAGTGTAACCTGTAATTTGGACAAATTCATGGTTTTGTTAGTGACAGTAGAGAAAATCATTTCCCTAGTCTTCTTATGCATCTCCATTTGGTCAATCGGGTGTATATCCTTGACATCAAACTCAAAATATGTCTTTTTGTAGTTTGATGCTCCCTTGGGCTAAGGAACTTCTGCCTGAAGGAATGTCATCTGTATTTCCCCTTCTCTGAGTCAAAGCCTGACAATAGCCTGCTTTGGACACTGGAATACTGCTTGCAGAATTGGTTGTAAGTCGTAATCTTCAAGGATTCATTTCTGACTTTGATTTCTATGAAGATGTCCATTATGCTCTTGTCTGGCTCGCGTGAAGTAGATGTAATTGTCTACATTATTTGTTGCTGCTCTTGTGAATTTGAAGAGGTAGTAGGAGACTGTGTCGACTAATCACCCACTAATGAAGAAAGAAGTGGCTCATTAGTGGTGATAATGGTCTGCTGCTCTGTATCTTTGGTAAGGCTTCATTTGGAACTAAGCTTAGCCTTCTTTCTGTACATAATTTTAAACCCCTCACTAAAAATATCAGTCCCTAAAGGGGACTCTTCCTCTCTACTCCTCTTGGTTTTTTTCTCCTGCATGGTAGGAGTCTGCATTGTTGATGATGAACATGTTGTTCTTCTTTCTCCTGCAAAGTGTTCTCAACCCACTCTAGCTTATGTTGTACTTTTCTATTTCTAGCCTAGGTGTGTGAAAGTAAGGAGTAGACTTGGTTTCTATTCTTAATTTAGAAATGATCTCTAAGGGATCATAAGACAGGGTAAAACTAATATTGAACTACATTTCCTTCAAAAGCTTATCGACCTCTTCCCCTGCTACACTAATGTTGAAAAAGAAAGGACCAAATTGTGTTTTTATCTTAAACTAGGACTTTTTCTTGGCAGCAACGAAGTGGATTTCATCCACGTTGATCATCTGCCTTATGTACTCCAAGGAAAGAATCCTCATTGGGTGGAATTTTGGGAGCTTGTAAGGTGGGAGCTCACATCCAAATATCCTTATTTCTGAATAATTTTGATACAGGTACTAGTCTCCTGGTTGCACTTGATATGAGAGCTACAACACCCTTCTAATCTCTTCACTAAGTCTTGGTTCATTTCTATTGTTCATCAGACCTATGGCTAGGTGAACAAACATCTCTGTAAAATGTTTTTAATTGTACTCTTTCTGCTCCTTCATGACCAGAGTAGTCTAGAAAATGACTAAATGTTGGTTTCCCTTCTCATCCATCTTTTGCAAAGATAGGTTAATATTGTCCCCCTGAAAGTATAAGAACATGTAGACTAACAAAGAGGCATATTTAAATACCTCCTTAGTTGGAAATTTAACCAATTTCTAATAAATGAACTCTATAAAAAAAATGGCTGAAATTAAACACAATTGAGGGCTTAACATCAGTAAAGAAGATGGACAAAAAACCTACAATTACCTCATCTACTCATTGGTTAGAGTAATAGCCAAGAAGGTAGGAAAAAATAGTGATAATTTTCTTGTTTCTCTTAGGGAATTTGGAGGAGGGATAAGGAGGATATTTCTTTGGTAATGCAACATCTTGTATCAAAAATAGTTCAAGAGTTTGGGCTCTTTTGGGAAAGTCTAGATTCTGGTATATTTCAACCAGTGCTTCATAAGAAAATTGGGTAGCATTGTCTACTATGGGGGCTTGCATCATCTTATCAATGGACTGAGGGGTTATGGTAAATAGAATTTGTCTAATGGGAGTGACTGTGGACCTTTGGCTTGGCAAGTATGAAGCATGACATTTCCTAATGAAATCAAGGGTGTTGTGGGTACGAGGAAATATGTTATGATGTAGGTTTGACTCCCAAACGTGGATATCATCTGATTTATCAATATACTTGTCCTCAATCCAGCAGTACATCTCAAAGAGGTCAAGTTCACAGAGTGTCTCATGAATTTTGTAGTCTCTGTCTGCCATAGGAATGTGATGAACGTCTATAGGAGGATGAATCAGAGGATTGACAATTTCCTCTGGCCCTTTGTCCTGTGGAGGCATTTTGGTTATGGCTAAGAGCAGGAGTGAAAAATGGATTGGGAAGAGGCAATTCATAGACAAAAGTCAGGTTCTCGAGACAAGAATAGAAGGAATAAACTAGAAATGATCCGATAGATAGTGTCGTTGGCGATTGAAATTGTCGTGATTGAATCTAACAACCTGTAATCAAATCAATTATTAGTGAAAAAACATGAATTCGGTAACATGTTGATAGATGGGGAGGAGGTTTCTATAGCAATTTGGCTTTCCGTTGGTGGTGTTGGTTTGTTGAATTAACGATTAGGCCAGTTAAATGCTTAACAGGGTAATTATGGAGGGAATGAATCCTTGTCTCTCCAATTTGGAAAAACATTATAGTTTAATCCTTATCTTAGTCACATTTTAGATGCATCTAGAAGGAGATAACTTAGGAATAAATGGACTTAGTGTCATTGTTTTGATGTATAGACTAGATTTAATTTTTCTCTTTTCTGAAGCCATCATTAGAGCGAAACTTTGTAATATGAGGACATTGAATATGTGTTATTGGTTGGGTTTCCCATCGTGTCCAACAATAACATAAGGAAATATTATCTCTAATATTTTCTTAATTTAAATATCAAATGAACCTTCATAAAAAAAATATGATTCTTTTTTTTTTTTGTAAGCTGAGGAGAGTCCATTCTATTATATTACTTCGTTTTGAAACCATTGCATATCCATGGCGGCCTCAACCTGCCCCGAAGGGAAACCGAGTCTATTTGCCACCTTAGGTTCTTGACATCCATCCATAAACCGAAAATTTTAATTCTTCTTGTCCATGCTAAATTCGCTAAACAGTCATATAAACTATTACATTTCCTCCTATGCATAATAAAATCAATCTAAGTTCTGGAGCTATCTTTTAATTGTAACAAAAACTATCTTTTATCCTCAACAAAACTGCATCACTCATACCCGTGTCCTCAGATGTTTCCCTCGGTTTTCTTCTGACCATCCTCTTCCTTTGTACCCATGTTGCTCTTCTCTATATGTTGTTGACTTTCATTCAGTTTCTTGTCATGCATCATCATTGTAATCTGAATGTTTTTCAGTTCTCTCCTCAGACTAGGAATTCCCTGAGATAACTCAGCCATTTCTATAGCGACTTGCTCCATGGCTTTAGCCAGTAATCGCTTCATCACCCAATAAACATGTAATACCTGTTTATACAATGTCATACGCCCTCTTGTGTTTCCTAGATCAGGAAGTAAGTATTCCCAATCGTCCATCTCTGAGCATGATTGAGCCTGGGCTGCTTCTTCCTCCAGGTGCTGGATGATTCTTCTGATATCCTTATTTGTATTTTCACAGTATGCTTGGTCAGCATACTGTATCCTCTTCTCCAAAGATCTCCAGTACTTCCTGGATGTGGACGCCTCTTGTTTCCCGACTGGTCGCCCTCTTCCTCTGCCATAGAGTCCTCGCCCCTTGCCTGATCTTCCTCTCCCCCTGTAGCAACCTCCACGTCCCCGACCCTTCACTCCCGAGGTGCTGCCAAGTTCGCCATCATCTTCTTGCCCTGCCTTTGACCTTCCACCCTGCTATCCTACTTCAGGTTCTTCATCTTCTTCTATACCCTCATCTTTCTTGGCCTTCTTTTTTTGCTACTCGGGTCCTTTCAGATCGGAGTCAAACATCTCCACGTTGTCTTCCGAGTCCGACTGGACTGTCGGATAACGATATTCATCGACGTCGTCCACAGGTTCCTTCCCTTTCTTCCCAGGGCTACGTCGACCTCCAGTCTCCTCTTCTGCCTCCACTCGCATTCTTCTCCTGGTCGCCATCTGAGTTCTTCCTTCCCTGCTATTTGTCTCCTCTCTCTGTTCTCTCTGCTCTCCTCTGTTTCTGTCAGGTTCCTCTATCGTCCTTCCCCTTACCATGCTCTCTTCAATATCATTTATCGCTTGCCGCACCTTGTTTTGCTTACCTTCCTTGTTATCATTCTTTTGCGCCTGATCCTCATTACCCCTCGCTCGTTCCTCCTGCCACCTGCCTTTCGCATGATATCCCACCTCTCCTCACCTCCCTTCTGCACCATCGTACCTCCATTTTTTTTCATCCGTCTTAACTCCATCACCTCCGATCTTCATTACTACCTCGCCACCCTTTCTCAGGATGATATCCCTACCTCTACTCGTCCTGTTAACCATCATCATTACCCATACCACCTTTGCCTTGTCATCACTCCTCCCCTGACCTGTTCTTATTACTCGATTTGTCGCCATTCTCACCCCGATCGGGGGTCTCTTCGTGAAAAATATGATTCTTTTTAACATAACTCTAGATCATTATTTATATCTCTACATTGTTAAAATAATATTATTTTGTTTTATCAATGATGTGGGTGGATGATCACATGATGGATGAATTCGTTAGTTCCCATAACCCTACCAACTCCCAAGACCACTAAGGACGAGTGGCATTGCCTACCCGCTATACACAATGCATGTGGAGGATGATACTTGTCATTATGGTTCACTTGATGTTATTTGGAAGAAGGTAAGCATGAACCACGAAAGAGTTGTTTTTTGTGAGATAATTATATTTCACCTCCATATTCTATGCACCTTTTTTTTGTGGTGTTGGCTTTGGGATATTGGTATTTTTCATATTTTTTGTATTTCTCATTAGCTCTTAGACCTTCGACATGATAGGGATAAGAAAAATCAGTACATAGACATGGTCACTTTTCAATGTCAATTGAAAAAGTTAGTAGGCAAAGTTCTCAAAAATGATAGAAATGAAATCATTTAATTCTTTAATAAACTTTAAAAGAACTAATAAATAATACAAAATATCGAGATAATATATATGCTCGAATGAATCATTTGGAAAATCACATATGGTGTGAAATCAAGTTTTCAACACCAACAAGTATTACAAAAGACAATCATGCTCTTGTCACATCTTTAGATTCATCGATGGTTGATTGTTTGATATGTTTACGTTGTTTTTTCTAACTCTCTAGATAAGTTTCTTATATCTTAGAATAGTGATATAACCTTTGTTTCTTAATTGAAAATATTCAACCAAAAAAAATTACGGGTACATTTTAATTATATAATAATAATAATAATAATAGTAATCATTTTTAAGGTCATAGCCAAGCCAAACACCAAATTGGTGTATGAGACCCCCTTGTTTGTCGGACAAGGGACCCATCTCCGCGCAGCGATTTGACTACTAAGTCTACAAAGGCATACATACTCTACCCCCTCTAGTTTTGAACCTTGACCTCTTAAGAAGAAACACATGCTCTTAACCATTAGACCCACTCAAGTGTTAGTTGAAGTTTTAATTCTCCGTTAATGAATTAATGTGGTTGACTTAAAACTTTCGAGTGCCTGTTTACATTTTGTTCCTTTGCTTGTGTTAATACGTCATGTTTATTGAAATCTATAGGTTAATATAATGAACTTAATATTTCGATTTAAAAATAT
>APFE031311501.1:101190-119208 GCA_000404065.3 Pinus taeda | reverse complement strand
ATTATTTTTATTGATGATGACGTTGGTGGTGGTGGTGGTTAACGTCCACTGAGACCAAGCTTTGGTCTATCACACCTAAATAAACAAATTATTTAGTTTGATTTAAGATTTTATTCTTACACTCAAAAAGTTTGGTGAGAAGTCTCACTAGCTAACTGTGATTTTGACAACAAATTATTTAGTTTGATTTAAGATTTTATTCCTATGCTCAAAAAGCTTGAAGAGAAGTCTCGCTAGCTAATTGTAATTTTGACAATGTAAAAGGCTAGGATGGTGAGTGTTGCAACAAAGATTTTGAAATTGAGATCTAACGTGGTTGTACTCGTGGCACTCTAAGAGGAAGTGATGTTCATCCTCGATGATGACTATCCCAGCTAAGATCGTGCAACCTGCTTCCTCTAAACAACCTTCTAACTTGTAGATGTAAATGGTTCCTCTAAACCACCTTCTAACTTGTGGATGTAAATGCTAAATAAAGTAAGGGATTATAATTTTGAATAACATTTTTAAAATTATAATTCAATTATTAATAATAATTTATCCATAATTATTTATTATACACTTATTAATTTTGAGATAATATAATTTGGAAAATATTTTTAAAATTATAATTTAATTATTAATAATAATTTATAATTAGAAAGATTTTATTATTTTATTATTATAGTCAGAGGTATAATTTTTTGAATAATACATTTAAAATTATAATTCATTTATTAATAATAATTTATATAATAGATATAAAATGACTAATTTTAATCAGGAAGACTTATTAATTTTGGAATAATAATTTTAAAATTATAATCTAATTATTCATAATAATCTATAAATAGATGAAAAGATTTAATTTTTAATAATGAAGATAGAGGTTTGTAGTCATTTTTATTTTTAGAGATGTGATATTGAAAAGTTATGGTATTTTTTAGAGACATGATATTGAAAAGTTATGGTATTTATTTTTAGAGATGTGATATTGAAAAGTTATGGTATTTATTTTTTAGAGATGTAATATCTAAAAGTTATGGTATTTTTCACGATGTGATATTGAAAAGTTATGATGTTTTTTCGAAATATGATATTGAAAAAGGCTGGTCAAAAATCTCTATACATTAAAAATGTCAATTAATAATAATAATTTAAAATTAATTATCATTTTTTATTATTTTTGAATATAATACTGCTTTTCCATTTTATATAAATTAATTTTTTTTCCAGTAATAATATTATGTAAAATAATAATAAAATAACTTAATTTACAATTTCCTTTAATATCAATTTATTTAATATTAATAATATAGTGATGGGGCATAATTAATTTATTTAATAACACCGTTTATTTTATTTAATATATAATATAATATATAGAGTAAATAATATATAATATATATAGTAGTAAATTTATTTTTATTTATTTAAGTTGAGGATGTCTACCAAAATTTACAAGTCATTTTATTAAGCAAAGCCTTTCTGTCATTTTAACAAGTCATTTTAGTAGCAAAGTCTTTCCATCATTTTATTTATATAGTTATGATAATTATATTTTAACATGTTTCAATTGATTGATCGTAGTTGAGAACACTTTGATGGATCTTAAACTAACCACTTTGATGGATCTTAAACCAACCGAACATTTTCGCTGTATTGTGTTTCTTTTTACACTATTTCGAGTTCACAAAGTTACTGATGCATTGCAAGTAATATTCATATCATTTTGGTAACTATAGATAGAATAAAGCCAAGGAAAATAGTAAGTTACATAGCACCATGGAAACTTTGATTGAGGGGCTAAAAATAGCAGTATTGTTTTGATTGAGGGGTTAAAAATAGTAGTAGTGTTATGGAGTTATGTTCTTTTTGGGTATCACGTTATGGGTAACTATTTTGGTTTCCTCGCAACACCGTTATTCGTTACTCGATTGATCATAGGGGTGAGTCACTAATCGTACCTCACCCAGGAGGGGTCCCTTTGGCGGTTTTTATCCCATAGTTGTTCATATAGTAGACAACTCCTCACGTTTCTACACTACTTGCCATAGTAGCTGCACCACCCTACCCATAGCCCCACACCACCTGACACATAGCCCCACACCACCTAACCAACAGAAAAAGAGGGTCTTTGCTTATGGCCAATAGTTGATACCCTCAGGTGGGTTCATCAGTAATCTTATGGCACCAATTTGTAATGTCCTTTGGTTAGCCTCGTAAATATTGATGGTAATGTCTTTGGGTAATATTGTAATATAATATATATTAGTATAAATTTATTATAAATAATATAATATATATAGTACTATAATTTATTTTATTGTATTTACGCTGAGGATGTTTACCTAAATTTACAAGTCATTTTATTAAGCAAAGTCTATAATTATGATAAATTTATATTTTAAATCATTTTATTTATATGGTTATGATAATTATATTTTAACATGTTTCAATTGATTGATCGTAGTTGAGAACACTTTGATGGCAGCCCGAAATTTTCGCTCTATTGTGTTTCTTTTTGCATAGTTCGAGTTTGCATAGTTACTGATGCATTGCAAGTAATACTCATATAATTTTGGTAACTATAGATAGAATAAAGCCAAGGAAAATAGTAAGTTACACGGCACCATGGAAACTTTGATTGAGGGGCTAAAAATAGCAGTAGTGTTATGGAGTTATGTTCTTTTGGGTATCGGGTTATGGGTCACTATTTTGGTTTCTTCACAACTCCGTTACTCGATTGATCATAAGGGCGAGTCACTAACCATACCGTCACCCACGATGGGTCCCTTGGCGGTTTTTATCCTCTGGTTATTCATATAGTAGACAACTCACCTTTCTACACTACTCGCCATAGCAGTTGCACCACCCTACCCATAGCCTCACAACACCTGCACCACCCTACCCATAGCCCCACACCACCTGAGCAGACAAAAAAAAGGAAGGAAGGTCTTTGCTTATGGCCAATAGTTGATGCCATCAGGTGGGTTCATCAGTAATCTTATGGTAACAATTCGCAATGTCCTTTGGTTAGCCTTGTAAATATTGATTGTAATGTCCTTGAATAACATTGTAAATGTTGAATTACTGTAATCTTGTAATATTGAATTCCCGCAGTTCAAAAAATGACATCTTGTTAATTATGGGCCGAGAAGGCTAGAATATGTAAAATATACATGAATATAATATTAATGAATATACCTATAATATACATGAATATAATATTAATGAATATATGTTTTTATTTTTTATCTGAAGAGATCTTGTTAATTATGAGCCTAGAAGGCTACACTATAGGTAAAATATACATGAATATATGTTTTTATTTTTTATCTAATTGATGCTTTGCGGAATATTCATGTATATCTTATTTTCTATCTAATTGATGTTGTGTGATGTTGTATAGACTATTCATGTCTATTTTATTTTTCATCTAAATGATGATGGTAAATGTTGTGTGGAACATGATGGAAAGCAAGGCTAGAGAAAGCTCATATTCCAAGAGGTATATTCAGTGAAGGCTAGAGAAAGCTCGCAAGGTATATTCAGTCAAGCGTAGAGAAAGCTCACATACAGGTGGCATATCCAGTCAAGGCACATAGGTGGTATATTCAGTTTCATTCATGGTTAGAGAAAGCTCACAGACAAACCTCACAGACAACTGGTATATTAGCTCATAGACAAGTGGTATATTCAGTTATGGTGGTATATTCAGTAATGGGTGAGGTAGTTACTTATCCAAACACCTCAATAGAAAATAAAACTTAAAACTTTCCTGGAAAATAAACCTTCCAAAAAAAGGGCCAAAAGGGCATTGGGAACCGAAGGTTAGAAGACTGGAAATATAGAACACTGGGGCTCAAGGAGAGGTAGAAGGAGGAGGAGAGGTAGAAGGAGAAGGAAAAGAGAACAAAAGTTGGAAATCGAAAAGACTAACGCTCGAGGAGAAGGAAAAGAAAAGAAAACGAAAGCTGGAAATAGAGAAGACTACAGTTGGGCAGTGGAGTTTGGTGAGTGGAGTTTGGAGCTTGTAAGCTTGCAAACTTAGCTTAGTTGAGGTTAATGCTGATGGTTAAGATAGCCTGGGTAACCACTTGATGTGCGAAGCAAGATATGGGGGAGGTGTGGTTGTGGAATTTGTGGTGCGGTGTGGAAACTTACCTCAAGGTTGGGTGGAGCACTGCGCGGGTTCCTAGGGGGTTTGTGGACTACTTGAGGATGAGCAGAGCTCAGATAAGTACAATACACATGCCTAAATTCAAGTTTTTTCCAAGAGGTAGGGTTAGTCTCATAACCGGTTGGTAGAGAGCAGCAACAGGCAGACAATCCCTGTGACACACTGTGTGAGAAAAGAAAGTAGGAAGAAAGTCTCTTAAGAACTGAAGGCAGTCGGTTATCCTCTTGGGGTAGAAAAGTAAATTGAACCCAAGAAAATTAAATTGAAATTAAATTGTTGTAATTATAAACCTTCATTGTCAATTTTCAAGAAAATCTGTAATGAACCCAAGAAACACAGTGTTCACATAGTGGCTCGTAGAATTCATTTTTTTGAACTGCAAGAAACAGTGTAGTGCAATGAGTTAGAAAGAAAAATTATGATTAAGTAAAATAAAGACTTATGAGAATTCATAATAAAATGAATTGTAATAATATATGTACATGGAAGAGACCGAGTCATGTTTTCAGAACAGATATTAACCATAAATTCTTGTACAGGCATTCAGACAACTTACAGAGTACCCAGATAGCAGAACAATGAATTTGCATATTTAATAGCGAGGAAAAGCAAAATTGTTTATATAAATGTTCAAATAGTTACAGACTGTAGCACGAAAATCATTATGTCCCTTCCACCGGAGGGTTTTGATAGTTAACTAACAACATATATGCACCAGTCATTAAATGTTGCACTCCAAGACATTAAAATTACATATTGACAATTTTAGAGCAAATTCATAAGCGTGCAGGGTACTCGATAAACAAAGAAGAAAAATTCCTTAACCCAGGAAAAAGGGTTTTTCCTTTTGTAGCATGAAAAGACCTGAGATAACCGAGTAAGGGTTTGGCACCTATACAATAGCAGACACCCTGTTACAATGTGGTGCTTCAAGCAACTAGAAGGGCGAACATGTTGAAATTATACTTTCAACTTCCGTGCAACAACATTAAAACAACAACCGTGAAACTACTCTAGAAACTGCCAAGCTCATCAGACTGCTTTTGCTGAGAAAGTGGTATTCCCTCAAACTCACCCGATGCAATCATTTTTTGACGTGTGTCCTCTGTACGTTTTGCAAAACAGATTTTCAATTGGACATAACGTTCAGCAAATAAGCGGCGTCCGATATTGTTCCGAACCATTTGATGGGAAGGAATGCTATCCACCATCCGATTAAGCCAAAGTTGATGTACAACAATAGACTTGCACATGAATTTGCATGGAGTAGAAGTTTGGTTTGATCGTCGGCTTGTCAATTTAATGAATTTATTATGTTCGTAGAGTGTAGGTAAAAGATTTTAATTTTAGTGTTTTTTTTCTTACGGAGGTATGGGCATAACATATAGTTTTTTAGTTATATTGTTTTTAATTTTTTATTCACAGGTGTAGTTTTTAAGGGACAAGTGAAAACAAATGTGTAGTTATGTTTGTGAGCGTGCGGCATATGTATTGTGAAAACACACAACAGTGTGAACATGAAAAATGCAGCAGCATGAAGATAGTTTTTGTTGAAGAAACAAAATGTAATGGGCAACAGCACATGTAAAAGAAATTTTTACACACAGTAGTGAAAAATTTCTAAAAGACACAGAGTAATTTTTTTTAAGTTCTTGATGAATCGCTCTGAGAGAAAGAGGATGAATTTTGTATCAGGAATTTTACTTTAATGAATACAAAGCTTTTGCGGGTGTGTGTAACACTCTGTTCTCAGAAATCAATTATAGCTTCTTTGTGTTAAGATCCTATGGGAAAAACAGAGTATTACTCTCTGTTCAGTGATTTTGTTTTGGAATTTACCAGAAAATTCCCAACAGTGGTATCAGAGCTTGTCCAGGCTCTTTGAAGGTGTCAAAGAAGCTGAAGGAAGGATTATTTTTGTTGCAACAGCTTCTCCAGCAGAGTGAAGACTCAGTCAAGAAAGGATCCAAGTATTTCTCAGATTAGTTTTTTGTGTTGCTGCTGAAGAAACAGTGAGTTATTTTAAAAAACACAGTCAAGTATTAGAAGCATACTTTAGAGTGCTAGAATGGCCAGCACCAGCACTAGCATGGGTATTTTTAATACTCAGCTCCCACAGTTTAATGAGAAAAACTATGACTATTAGGCAATAACCATGAGAGCCTTGTTTGCTTCTCAAGATTTATGGGAACTAGTTGAATATGGGTTTGAAGAACCAGCAGATGAAAATGAGTTTAACAAATTAACTCAAGCAAAGCAATATTTGTTGAAGAGAAATAGGAAGAAGGATTCAAAAGCCCTCGTATTTTTGTATCAAGTAGTGCATGAGAGTGTGTTTCCAAGGATAGCAGAAACCAAGACATCCAAAGAAGCATGGCAAACTCTCAAGACAGCCTATCAAGGCATGGGGAAAGTGAAAATAGCAAAAATACAGTTGCTGAGAAGAGATTTTGAAAATATTTGCATGAAGAAATAAGATAATATTGACTCATTCTTCACACATGTAATTGGACTGGTCACACAGATAAGGACTCATGGAGAAATTCTTGAAGAAAAGAGGATTGTGGAGAAACTGTTGAGGATCCTACCCTCAAAGTTTGATGTGATTGTCACCACCATAGAAGAGACAAAGGATCTCTCAAACTTTTCAGTTGATGAACTTCATGCATCACTGATAACACATGAACAAAGGTTGAGTAGAAATGGAAACTCATCTCTTGAACAAGCCTTTAAGACCCAGATGTCTTTTGGAAAAGGAAGAGGTCAAGCCAGAGGAAACAATAGAGGAAGAGGCAGAAACCAAAATAGAGGTGGAAGAAACAATCCAGCAAATGCTTAAGGAAGAGGCAACAATCCAAATCAGAACCAAGGCCAAGGCAGAAGCCAACAAAGTGGACATCATCATGCTCAAGGACAAAGGTATGAAAAATCCAATGTCCAATGTTATTATTGTAAAAAATATGGGCATTATGCCAATGAATGTAGGAAGAAGCAACATGATATGAATAATAGATCTAGTGAAAATATCACTAGAGAAAATATCAACCAAGACAATGTGTTGATAGCTTGTAATATGGCTGAAACAAAGAGTGATGATATATGGTTTCTAGACTCCGGTTGCAGCAACCATATGACAGGAAACATAGCCTTGTTTTCTGCTTTAGATCAAAATGTGAAATCACAAGTCACACTTGGGACTGATAGTAAAATTTTTGTTATGGAAAAAGGAGAAGTTAAAATATTTACGAAGAAAGGTGAAAAGAAAACCATAGTAGATGTCTATTATGTTCCTGGAATGAAATGTAACCTCTTAAGCATTGGGCAACTGGTTCAAAAGGGATACAATGTTTTCTTTGTGAATGATGTATGCAACATCATGGATAAAACACCCAACAAAAGATGTATTGTTGAAGTGAAGATGACAAGGAATAGGATGTTCCCTCTCAAAATAAATGCAGATTTGAAAAACAAAGAAGTAATTGCAGCAGTTACCCAAGAGGCTTTCCAAAGCGTACCAAAGGATGAAAATTGGTTGTGACACTTGAGATTTGGACATCTCAACTTTGGAGGTCTTAACTTGTTGAGTAGAAAAGGAATGGTAAGAGGATTACCATTGATAGAGAAACCGGACAGCCTTTGTGAAGGTTGTATCTTGGGGAAACAACACAGAGAAAGTTTTCCATCAGGGAAAAGCATAAGGGCAAAAGCACCCTTAGAGACTGTTCACTCAGATGTATGTGGACCGATGTAAACTCCATCACCAGTAGGAAACCAATATTTTCTAACATTCATTGATGATTTTACTATAAAAATGGGTTTATTTCATGAAGAACAAAAGTGAAGTGTTTGAAAATTTTCAAAATTTCAAAGCACTTGTGGAAAACCAAAGTGGGCTACATATCAAAGTTCTAAGAACTGATAGAGGAGGTGAGTATATCTCCAAAGAATTCCTACAGTTTTGTAGAGAAAATGGAATTCATAAGCAATTTACAGCTAGGTACACCCCACAGCGAAATGGTGTTGCTAAAAGGAAGAACAAGACCATCATGGATATGGCGAGAAGTATGTTGAAGGCAAAGCATTTGCCAAATGATTATTGGGCTAAAGTTGTAAATTGTGCAGCATATATTTTGAATAGGTGTCCTACAAAAGCAGTGATGAACAGAGTGCCGGAAGAAGCATGGAGTTGGACAAAGCAAGGAGTCACCCACATGAAATTTTTTGGATGTGTGGCTTATGCACACATTCTAGATTAGCTAACGAAGAAGTTGGACAGCAAAGGGGAGAAATGTATTTTCATTGGATACAACGAGGAATCCAAAGCTTACAGGTTGTATAACCCATCCACCAAGAAGTTTTTTGTGAGTAGAGATGTTCAATTCATTAAGTAGGAAGCTTGGGATGGAAGCATAGAGAAAACAGTGAATGTTAAAAACTGTTTGTCACATGATGAAGATGATGAGGAGATGGCTGAAACACATCTCCAAACAGCAGTGCCAACATAAGGGCAACAAGGGACACCCTTGAGGAGAAATGAAAGTGTTTCTCCAAGCACATCACAAGGAGGAAATTCAAGTGCTTCTTCAAGCACTTATACACCAAATGAAAGAGGTAAGAAGTTCAGAAATTTAAGTGACATTTATGAGCAAGAGGCAACAAATGAAAGTATGAATTCTTTGTTTGCATTATATTGTCATGTTGATGACCCTATTCATTTCGAAGAAGCAATTAAGGATAGGAAATGGATAGAAGCTATGGATAAGGAGATCAATGCCATAGAAAAAATAAGACATGGGATTTGGTTGAACTACCAAAAGGAAAAGAAGTCATTGGAGTTAAATGGGTCTATAAAACCAAGAGTAATGCTGAAGGCAAAATAGAAAGACACAAGGCAAGATTTGTTGTCAAAGGGTATAAGCAGCAGTATGGGAGAGACTATGAGGAAACTTTCGCACCGGTTGCTAGAATGGAAACCGTGAAAGCAGTGCTATCCATAGCAACACAAAGCAAGTGGAAAGTTTACCAAATGGACGTGAAGTCAGCGTTCCTAAATGGAGTGTTAATGGAAGAGGTTTACATTGAACAACCTCCAGGCTATGAAAAGAAAGGCCAAGAGCACAAAGTATGCAGACTGAAGAAAGCTTTTTATAGGTTGAAGCAAGCACCAAGAGCGTGGTACAGTAGGATAGATTCTTATCTACTGGAAAATGGATTTGAAAAGTCTGAGGGAGAACCCACCCTCTACATCAAAGAAAAAGATGGTAAAATTCTAATTGTTGTGTTATATGTATGATGTTATTTTCAACAGGTAATGATGATTATCTTATTGAGAATTTCAAAGCAGTCATGAAAGAGGAATTTGAGATGACTGACATGGGTTTGCTAAGATACTTCTTAGGAATAGAAGTAGAACAAAGTGAAAATGGGATTTTTATCTCACAGGCGAAATATGTTAATGAATTGTTGGAAATATTTAATATGCAGGACAACAAGGCAGCAATCACTCCCACGGTGATGGGATTAAAACTCAGCAAAGAGAACATCAACAAGGATTTTGATCCTAGTGTGTACAAGAGCATAGTTGGCAGCCTCATGTATTTGACTGCAACTAGGCCGGATATAATGCATGTTGTTAGTTTAATTTCTAGATTCATGGAGAGGCCAAAAGAAGCACATTAGCAGGCATCAAAAACAATTTTGAGGTATGTTAAAGGTAGAAAAAGGTTTGGAATTTTATATACTACTTCAGAATGTTCATATTTAATTGGGTGCACTGATAGTGATTGGGTTGGAAGTGTAGATGATTGGAAAACCACATTCGGTTATGTTTTTCATATGGGTTCAGGAGCCATTTCATGGGCTTCTAAAAACAGCTTATTGTAGCATTGTCTACAACATAAGAAGAATATGTGGCAGCCACAACAACAGCATGTCAAGCAATATGGATGAGAAGGATGTTGAGGAGCTTATGCTAAGAGAAAACGAATGGAACTATGACTTTCTGTGACAATAGCTCAGCTATTGCATTATCCAAGAATTCGGTGTTTCATAAGAGAACGAAGCACATTGACACAAAGTTTCATTACATCAGGGAATTGGTAAACAATGGAGAAATTGTCTTAAAACATTGCAAGACTCAGGAGCAAGTTGCAGACATTCTGACCAAGTCATTGGCCCAGAAAAGTTTTGAATTTTTGAGGAAATGTGTGGGTATGACTGATAACCCAGCGGTTGAAATTAAAGGGGAGTGTTGAAATCTAATTTCAACTTCTGTGCAGCTGAAAACCACCAGACTCCATCGCACCGCTTTTTAACAAGCGGTGGTATTCTCCGGAGGGGACGCGATAAAACCTTATGCTGACGTGTATCCACAGCATTTTTTGAAAACCACTTTTTCATTGGGGCGTAATGCTCGTGTGATTTGACCAAGCAATATCCGTTCAATTGGAAGGAAGGCCAACCACCGTTGATTGAAACTAAAGTTGCATACAGGCCTGCACCCTGAACCTCGTGTGAAGTTTTTGTTTTGAACGCCAGTTCTCCACTTGAAATAATTAATAGAATTTACTGCAGATAGTAAATGTTGGTAGAATTTTAAATTTTAATGTTTTTTATTTTACGGAAGTATGGGTATAGGTAAAAAGTATTGTTATATTTTTTTTGGTCGTATTATTGTATATGCAATGAACTTGCAATGTGAAGCTTGCAGCGGCGCGAAAGGTTTTTTTGTAGTTGAACCAGTAATGGAGCACGCAACAGCGTGAGTGAGAGTATTTTTTTTGTTTGTTGAAACAAAAGGGGATATGCACAGCGGTGCGAATGTTTTTTTTTTAAGTATATATATATATATATATGAAATGAAAAATACACAGCAATGAAAAAGTAATTTCTCTCTTTGTAATGCACAGCTGTGCAGAGATAGTTTTGCTTGTTGAATATGAAATGTAATACGCCACAGTGAATGAAAATCTTTTTACACACAGAAGTGTGAAATGTGCAAGCAGAGACAGAGCCTTTTATAAACAACAATGTTTTTATTTTCAGAAGAAACATAGTATTTGTTTTGTTGCAGAGACAAAGTAAATTTCAAAGAAGAGACAGTGAAAGTTTTGGAACTGCATTTGAAGTAGTCTCTGATTGTAATCCCTCTGAGAGAGGAAGATTTTTTTCTTTTGTAACAACAATTATTTTTAATGAATACAAGTGTTCTTTGTGCATGAGTAAGTCTCTGGTTGTAATCCCTTTTAGAGAGGAAGATTTTTTTCTTTTGTAACAACAATTATTTTTAATGAATACAAGAGTTCTTTGTGCATGAGTAAATCTCTATCTTCAGAATTTTTTTTTGATTTCTTGGGTTAAAACAGAATATTATTCTCTGTTCAATTTTTGTTTGAAATTACCAGAAATTTCCAACTGGATCATGGGGAGGATTGCCAATCCACTCCAGACGCCACAGATCTGGCGCTAAAGATCAAGACTATTCTCGACGTTGTGGAATTGCAGCTCTATATCAGGATACGCACAAATCTAACATGTGACTGGGAAGAGGAGCATGCAAGGTTTATTATTTATGTTTATGAAGCTTGGGAACTAGTTTACTATATTGTAAAGTCGTATGATGCTCCGAATTGAGGTTTTTCGTGCATATCTAACCTAGATTTTGGATCTGGAACCCTCTTTTTCTCGTTTTTGTAAAAATCCCCCAAGGGGGAATTAATACTTTCAAGGGTTCGGGCATCGGATCTAGTGAAAAATCTAGAAGAGAAGGTCCATAATCACTCGGGTATTCCGACAAGACTACATAAGATGATTTATTAAGGAAAATCGTTACAACATGCACTAGGGCATTGATCGTAACTCTATGATCATCGTAAATTTGACGTTGTGGAATGGTGTTTTAGGAATGAGTAATCCATTTGGATCAATCTCGTTTGGCAGAAAGCTAAAGGGTCTCGTTTCGTTTAAAGATGATGTAAAAGGGAAAGATACTATATTAGAAGGATAGTCTCCAAATTTGTCAACTTTAGGTTGTTAAACAGATGGAAAAAGCACTAAAGATATGTTAGTAAATTTATCTGAAGTAAGTGGTCTTTTCACATTCTTTCAAGCCATAATTCTTATTTAAGCCATAATTTTTATTTAAAGATTTAATGGCTTTTGGTATAAGTCAAAAGATCTACATTAGTGGGTCTTTTTAAATTGGACAAATAAATGTGATATTTACTTTTTCTCGAAAGGGTTTTCTGTGGTATAGTTTGACAATCAAGAAGATCTGGATTTTGTTTAAAAAGAGGGAACATGGTTTTGGAGAAGGGTGGACCTCTCCGTAACCCCCATGGTTTCTAGCATTTGGTGCTACAACAATGATGGTATTTGGTGCTACAACAATGATGGTTATGAACATGTCCGTATGGATGAGACTTCACAACCTCCCTCTCACTTTCAAGCATCACTAAGTTTTAGATGGAATCAAAAACACATTAGGGAAGTCTTTGAAGATAGATAAAAAATGGAAAAACAAACTTTTACCTGTGTTAAGATATTCATGGAAATAGATTTTAGTAAAGTTCTACCATATCATGTTCATGTGGTTCATAAATATTTTAAATGGACCCCATTGTTAGACTTTGAAAATATGACTTTCCTCCACGCATTTACATAATACACTTCCACAAGTAAAAAATATGACAAAGGAACGACCCCTGAAGTAAGGGTGGGAGTTTCCAATTCTGCCTCTTACAAATGATGAAAAGAGATTCATCAAACAAATAAACAACAAAATCAACAAATTTCCCAATTAGAAGAGGATGAAAAGAAGAATAACAAATTTGAAGGATAAGCTAGGAAAGGAAATCAGTTAGCGTTGATCTAGGCTCTAGAAAAGAAACATGAAGAAACAAGTATGAGTCAAGGAATGGTTGGAACAAATTGAACATATACATGTGAGAGTTTATAAATAAAGAAGTGGGCCCAAAGTCAAAAGGATAAGAAATGAAAATTTTTATTTCCAACCCAAACTTTCAGGTTGGCAAAATTGGGCAAAATTGAACACATACGTGTGAGAGTTCATACTCAGATAAAGAAGTGGTCCCAAAGTCAAAAGGATAAGAAATGAAAATTTTTATTTCCAACCCAAACTGTGAGGTTGGCAAAAGGTTCAGAAAAGGAAAAGTAAAAAAGAGAAATTCAGTTTGTCTGGGTAATTGTAATTCTAGTTGGAATATCTTGTGCACAAAGAAAAGTAAAAAAGAGAAGTTCAGTTTGTCTGGGTAATTGTAATTCTAGTTGGAATATCTTGTGCACATTTTGAGTACAAACAACAAAATATAGTTTTGTTTCTTTAATAAAATTACAATTTTTTTCTTTGGAAAAAAATATCATCGTAAATGTATAATTTTTATCTTACTTAAAAATTTTCACTAATATATTCAAGAGTATTCATTTCTACTTCAACCATGTAAGATATAGATGTATATATTTTATATTATTATAAAGTACACACATATTCAATAATGTTCATTGCTACTATCAAACTAGGCAATTATTTGGTGCACTTATATATAATCATTGTTTATGCAATTTTGAAATTTTTACATATATATTTTTTTTTCAAGTAACTAGGTTAAACCTATTAATTAAGATGTTTTTGGAAGAGGAACAATCAACCTCAACTTTCAAGATTAATTTTAAGATTAATTAAGATTGAGATTTTGGATATAATAGGGATTTTTGTGGTGAAATAGAGATTCGATTTTTGATGATGAAGAATCCATTTCATGGGTGTGAAGATCGTGTCATGGGTGTGAATCTATCTTACATCCAAGGGACCACTGATAGGATTGCAAGGATTCCGAGGAAGTACGATATGCCCGCAACTTTTAGACCTCTCAATACTATCTGTGGCTCCCTCAGGTTTGTAAAAGACCCTATTGACCCTAAGGACATGAAGGCCGTCTATGTCATTTCTTATTCCTGTGGGACGCCATATATTGGTGAGACGGGTCACTCTATCAATCAAAGGATTAGTGAGCATTCGGCTGACTTAAGGCATGGTAGAACCAAGTCCTCGGCCCTAGCTGAACATGCCGAGAAGACTTTGCATCATGTCTGTATTGAAGAGGCTCAGGTCATTGCCAAAGTTGCGCAGTTTCACCATCGCAAATTTAGAGAGGCCCTGGAGATTGAGAAAAGGCCGAATAATCTTAATAGGGATGATGGCTGGAAGATCAGCAGTTGCTGGGTCCCAGCCCTGTCTTCCTAGCCTCCTCTGTCCCTCAATTATTAGGTCTTAGGGTTTCTCTTTCCCTCTCCTTTGAAGTTGTTTTCTGTGGTTGGTCCTGTTTCCCTTGGTTTATTATAGTCTTTATTTTATTTTAGCCTTTTCACTGATTTGTTTATTGATCTTTTATCTTAACATCCTAAGAGTATATTAGAATTAATATAATTTAATCCCTTCCATTATCTTATTTACCGATTATTATTCGTTATTAATAAGATAATTAATAATTAATTTCGTACTGTTATAATTGGGTTAGAATTAAACTAAAATTTTATAATTTAATAAATTAATTATGTTTTCATGATTTCAATTATTCATATGTGTTTATATTTAATTACTTCTAAACCTTTAGAATTGAAATGATAATTGAAAATTATTATTAAATAAATAATATACCAATGTGATTAACTTACAACATAATATTAAAACATTAATAAAACATGAGATGTAGTCTAGACTCTAAAGATTATTTAATTCACCCTTATGATCCTAATATTATATCTATAATTTAATTACCTACCTTTATAACAATTCAATTATAATTTTCTGAGAAATATATATTTAGTTCTTGATAATAGTTTGAATAATTTTAAATTTAACAACCTAATAGTATATGGAATTAGTTTATTTTAATCACTTCTTTTATCTTAATTACCCAATATTATGTATATTCGATTCAAAATTTTGAACCATTATTATCATTAACTAATCCATGATATTAATTTACTTAAATATAATTATTGGAATAATAATAAATATAAAATAGAATAAATTACTAAACTCTAAATACTAGTTTAATTCACCCTAATGTCCTGATATTATATCTATAATTTATATATAAAAATATTTATTGATTAATTAACAATTATAAATTACCTTCCTTTATAACAATTCAATTATAATTTTAGTTTTATAATTAGTTTGAAATATTTTAAATTTAGGCAACCTAAATAGTAGTATGGTATTAGTTTATTTTAATCAAATTCTTTTAATTCTTAATGATTATGTATATTCGATTATTAAAAAAAAAAAAAAAAAAAAAAAAAAAAAAAAAAAAAAAAAACTAATCCACGATATTAAATTTTAGCTTAACATATATTATGGAATATAATAAATATAAAATCAAAATAAATTATTATATTTATTTTATAATTAGTTTATTTTAATCACTTCTTTTATCTTAATTACCCATTATTATGTATATTCGATAAGAAAACTAATCCATGATATTAATTTACTTAAATATAATTATTGGAACAATAATAAATATAAAATAAAATAAATTATTATATTATTTTAAATTGTTTAACGTACTTTCTAACGATCCATTAGATCGAATAAGGATGGATAAAAAAAAAAAAATATTAAATAAACCAATATGGAAATTATTGTATATATACATATTTTTATTAATAAAACAAATTGTATAGTTAAATATAATTAAAAAAAAATTTATTTACTAACTTTGTGGGAGTCCTTTTCTTATATAAATTTACCTAATTTAACTATTTTCCAGGAATAATCATAATTAAAATATATTAATTATCTGGCTGGGGTCATAAGGTCAAAATTAGCCGTTATCAATCTAGCTGTTGGAGTCTCTGCCCATACTATTTAACTAGCTACGCTGGATCGGTTCTTCAACTTGTCCTGACGATGAACCACACTGGTTGGTTCGAAATGCGTCGACAAAAGATTATTTATGTGATTTCGCAAGAAATTCTCTAAACAATGTTATGGATCACAGAAGTCTAAATTCCTTAATCTTGAGATTAGACAAATATTATTTATTTTTATAATTAATAATATACTACTACTAATATTAATTGCATTAAAAATATATCCATACGAAATATTTGATATTTTCTTTGTTCTAAATTTTCAATATATTACTTGACATTTCATTTTAAGTGCAAATGATAGAGCATTAATACGATATTTGTGTCCTTTTTAGCTCACGAGTCATGGGAAAATGAAAATAATATATATATATATATATATATATATGATGCATTTAAATTGTAAATAGTAAGCATTATTGAGTGGAGTTGACACGTGCCCCTCTTAAAATAAAAATAAAATATTATGTAAACAAAAAAAATGTCCATCATAATAATATAATATAATTTGGTGTAAAGTAATTAGAATTTAAAAAAAATTGTTTAAAAGAAATATTTTAATGTTGTATATAGTAAAAATATTAATGTGTTGCAATTAAATATTTTAATATGATACTTAAAAATATATTAATAACAAAAAATCATTTAATGTGTGGTGGTAAATAATCTATATGTGCATGCTCTATAAGATATTTTAATGTCAACTATTTATATATTATATATTGTTTTAAAAAGAATATGTTGTGTCAAGCTAAGTTATTGAAAAAAATGCTTTTATGGTTAAAACATTTGAAATAGTGTCTGTGTTTTACAATTTAGTCTTGTTTTAGTTAGGGGAGAGCCTTTTCTTGTTGTGCAGGGACCAGTACTAGTTATAGTATTGGTTCCACACATCCATCAAAAAATAGTCATAAACCATAAAAAATATGCACATAAATAGTTTATATTAAGTTATATAATTTAGTCCAAAATGGGCCCACATATTGATTGGGCCAACAAGTGTCAAACACCAAACCTTAACATCATAGGTTGTCAAGACATAATGTCCCAAGTACCTCTAGCTCTAAATTACCAAATAAGTCAAAATGCACTACAAAACATTCCATTGAATTCTGTTAAGGAGTACACCTATCCCATCAAACAGTCACACACTGACTTCCACTGGAGCAACACATCCCATTGCTTAGTAATACCTATACAAGAATAGGTGAAATGTGTGTCAGTCATATGTACATGTATGTTTAACCATTCAACCTATTGAAGACAATAAATGACAACATTCAATTTAGGAATTAGTTTAGAGGATGCAATTAATGACACCAACCCCTTAAATTCAAGTATTAAACACACTAGCCTTCCTAATTCAGGAATTAAAAACATGAAAGCACAAGAATAAACCATGAAATATTATCAGCCATTTGATCATGTACAAATCAATCTAGATCACACATTTGAATTTTGGAGATGGCAATCCATGCCAATCTTCCCTACCAATTAAATTCTATATCAAAAAACTATAAAACATCAACTCTTACTGATTTTCATTTCAAATATTCATTCTACTCATCAACTATTGGAGACAGACAACTAGAGTGTTTAGACATTGTTACATTGATTCTATTTGTTACACAAAAATATCGTCACCTTGATTATTTGCAGTCAGTATGGGTCTATCACCACCTATACCACCCTCCTAAGCAAGTCTCAGACCTCAGCTCTTCAAAATAAGCTTTGGAAATGAGAGAAATACATCAAAAAACAATGTAACTCTGGTTCTGCACTTTCTCTCACTTTTGCCTGCAGGCCCGCACCCTTTGTTCATATTACCTGCGTACTTATACGCTTTGTCTATAAAGGGGAGGGTGCGTACCCCTGTGAAAGTCAAAAGGCGCAAGTTTATCCTAAAAAACTCACTTTTGGGTTAATTCTAGATGTTTCTAGAAGGATTTCGACGTGGA
>APFE031311501.1:82929-101180 GCA_000404065.3 Pinus taeda | reverse complement strand
GGAGAAAGCAAGGAGTCACCCACATGAAAGTTTTTGGATGTGTGGCTTATGCACACATTCTAGATCAACTAAGGAGGAAGTTGGACAACAAAGGGGAGAAATGTATTTTCATTGGATACAGTGAGGAATCCAAAGCTTATAGGTTGTATATCCCATCTACCAAGAAGTCTTTTGTGAGCAAAGATGTTTAATTCATTGTGGAGGAAGCTTGGGATGGAAGCATAGAGAAAACAGTGAATGTTAAAAATTGTTTGTCTCATGATGAAGATGATGAGGAGATGGCTTAAATACATCCCCAAACAGCAGTGCCAACACAAGGGCAGTAAGGAACACCCTTGAGGAGAAATGAAAGTGCTTCTCCAAGCACACCACAAGGAGGAAATTCAAGTGCATCTTCAAGCATTTGTACACCAAATGAAAGATGTAAGAAGTTCAGAAATTTAAGTGACATTTATGAACAAGAGACAGCAAATGAAGGTATGAATTCTTTGTTTGCATTATATTATCATGTTGATAACCCTATTCATTTCGAAGAAGCAATTAAGGATAGGAAATGGATAGAAGTTATGGATGAGGAGATCAATGCCATAGAAAGAAACAAGACATGGGATTTGGTTGAACTACCAAAAGGAAAAGAAGTCATTAGAGTCAAATGGGATTATAAGACCAAGAGTAATGCTGAAGGCAAAATAGAAAGACACAAGACAAGACTTGTTGTCAAAGGGTATAAGCAGTAGTATGGGAGAGACTATGAGGAGACTTTTGCACCGGTTGCAAGAATGAAAATCGTGAGAGCAGTGCTATCCATAGCAGCACAAAACAAGTGGAAAGTTTACCAAATGGACGTGAAGTCAGCATTCCTAAATGGAGTGTTAATGGAAGAGGTTTACATTGAACAACCTCTAGGCTATGAAAAGAAAGGTCAAGAGCACAAAGTGTGTATATTGAAGAAAGCTCTTTATGGGCTAAAGCAAGCACCAAGATCATGGTACAACAAGATAGATTCCTATCTATAGGAAAATGGATTTGAAAAGTGTGAGGGAGAACCCACCCTCTACATCAACGAAAAGGATGGTAAAATTCTAATTGTTGTGTTATATGTTGATGATGTTATTTTTACAGGTAACGATGACTGCCTCATTGAGAATTTCAAAACAGTCATGAAAGAAGAATTTGAAATGACTGACATGGGTTTGCTGAGATACTTCTTAGGAATAGAAGTAGATCAAAATGAAAATGGGATTTTTATTTCACAAGCAAGATATGTTAATAAAGTATTGGAAAGGTTTAATATGCAGGACAGCAAGGCAGCAATCACTCCCATAGTAATGGGATTAAAACTCAGCAAAGAGGACACCAGCAAGGATTTTGGTCCTAGTTTGTACAAGAGCATAGTTGGCAACCTAATGTATTCGGTTGGAACTAGGCTAGATATAATGTTTGCTGTTAGTTTGATTTCCATATTCATGGAGAGGCCAAAAGAAGCACATTGGTAGGCAACAAAAAGAATTCTCAGGTATGTTAAAGGTACTAAAAGGTTTGGCATTTTATATACTACTTCAGAATGTTCAGATTTAATTGGATACACTGATAGTGATTGGGCTGGAAGTGTAAATGATCAGAAGAGCACATCTGGTTATGTTTCTCACATGGGTTTAGGAGCCATTTCATGGGCTTCTAAAAAACAGCCTATTGTAGCGTTGTCTACAACAGAGGCTGAATATGTGGCAGCTACAGCAGCAGCATGTCAAGCAGTTTGGATGAGAAGGATGTTAACGAGCTTAGGCCAAGAGCAGGAAAAATGAATGGTGATTTTTTTTGACAATAGCTCAGCTATTGCATTATCCAAAAAAAAATTGTTTCATAAGAGAATAAAACACATTGACACAAGGTTTCATTACATCAGGGAATTGGTAAGCAATGAAGAAATTGTTTTACAACATTGCAGGACTCAGGAGCAGGTTGCAGACATTCTGACCAAGCCATTAAACCGGAAAAGTTTTGAATTTTTGAGGAAATGTTTCGGTATGACTAAATGCCCAGCAGTTGAAATTAAAGCGGAGTGTTGAAATTATACTTTCAATTGTCGTGTAGCAACATTAAAACAACAACCGTGAAACTACTCCAGAAAACCGCCAAGCTCATCGGACCGCTTTTGCTGAGAAAGTGGTATTCCCTCAAACTCACCTAATGCAATCATTTTTTGGTGCGTGTCTTCTGTACATTTTGCAAAACATCTTTTCATCGGGACATAATGTTCAACAAATAAGGGGCGTCCATTGTTCCAAACCGGAAGGCTGTCCACCGTCCAATTAAGCCAAAGTTGATGTACAACAACAGGCCTGCACATGAATTTGCATGGAGTAGAAGTTTGGTTTGACTATCGGCTTGTCAATTTAATGAATTTATTATGTTCATAGATTGTAGGTAAAAGACTTTAATTTTAATGTTTTTTTTTTTCTTACTTAAGCATGGGCATAGCATGTAGTTTTTTAATTATATTGTTTTTAATTTTTATTCACGAGTTTAGTTTTTACAGTACAAGTAAAAACGAATGCATAGTTATGTTTGTGAGCGCTCGGCATGTATTGTGAAAACTAGGCATATGTATTGTGAAAACACATAGTAGTGTGAATATGAAAAATGCAGCAGCATGAAGATAGTTTTTGTTGAAGAAACAAAATGTAATGGCCAGCATCACATGTAAAAGAAATTTTTCTTTACAAATTTTGTTTTTACATAGCACTGAATGTAAAAGAAATATTTACACACAGTAGTGAAAATTTTCTAAAAGAGACAGTAATTTTTTTTAAGTTTTTGGTGAATTCCTCTGAGAGAAAGATGATGAATTTGTATCAGGTAGTTTACTTTAATGAATACAAAGCTTTTGTGGGTGTTTGTAACACTCTGTTCTCATAAATCAATTATAGCTTCCCTATGTTAAGATCCTGTGGCAAAAAACAGAGTATTACTCTCAACACTGTTGAGTGATTTTGTTTTGGAATTTACCAGAAAATTCCCAACCTAATTCCGGTCCAGAAGAGGGAGAGACAAAGAAAATGATCTGTTCAACGAACGGAAAAGTCATATATTAAAAAAATTAAAAGAAAATGGAGCAAAACAGTTACTGTAACCCTAAGGAGAATGAAGAGTACCTGTAGTCGAGGAAGAACTTCCGCAAGGCACAACATCTGGAATAAAAATGCCATGAGAACAATACTTAGGCTTTATCACAAGAGAAACGATTTAGTCTCTGGGAAAGTTCGGAACCAGACACTCACGCTTTCTGGAAAATCCGCCGGGGTTGGAAACTTGAAGTGGAACAGACTGGAGAAGATTCTGGGCCACCTGCCAGAAGGGAGGAGCGGTCAGGGTCAAACTGTCTGTATGAGCATTAGAATCGCAAGAAAATACCACACTAACACAAACTGTTACCTGGACAAACCTGGTATTAAGTCGACCCGTCATCTCCGGATGGATGTGCTGTGGTAGTCAAATCTGCACTCCAGTCAAGAAGAAACCCTAGTGGCGCTACAAAGCAAAAAACCCTCTCCACTTACAACCAAATGAGCTCTGGTGACCCGAGCTGGGGGAAGGAAACAGTTACCTCTAAACCCTAGGGTAGGTATCCACCGTCGATTTCAAGCAGAGTAGGGAGAGCCGTTGATCGAAACTAGGATCCCCGGGCAAGGACGCCAAGTGTACGGCCCGCTGGTTGGGTCTAAAAGTTTCACATAAATGTTGAAATTAGCGTATGTTTCATTGAAATCAAATCCGCTACTTCAAGAAAGCTTCTTTTGTCGCGTATAAATGACTTAGGACAAACACCCCGTGGTACACCATAACGAAGCTTAATAAAAGAAAATTAAAACAGTCAAGTTATATGTTTGCATAACCATATTTTCCAAAGAGGCGTATAATAAAAATCTTTTGTGGACTTAGTTATATGATTCATATTAACAATTTTTGGTTTTTCTTTGATTGATTGTGTAGATAGGGTATATGACACGATTCAAAACAATATAGATTGCATTTGGATAATTTTTTTAACAAATTGAAATAATGTGTGCACTCGAAGTCCCGTTACGTATAAAAAAAGTTCAAGAATTCGGATCTTGATCAAAATTTCAAAAGAACGAGGAATCGATGTCAGGATCTGGATCAAAATAGGCCAGCAATCTCAATTCGTTACATGTCTCTTCATCGAAAACATCGTAGCAAAAAGATATCAATTATCAAAAGAAAATTCCCTTCTATCAGATATTCATTAGATAAAGACTCTTGCCTATTTCATTTCAGGTCATATTTGAATTATTTCATTTCACATTAACTTATTTTCGTTCCGGGCGTATTTGTCAAATCAAGTGTAGAATTATTCGACACAACGAATATCCTCGGTGCAATGTCCATAAAAAATAGGATTGCAATGTTTACCAAAGTACGTGTACTCTTTTCATGTTTGCACATTCTGTGAATATCTGATCGGGCTGTTTCATCTTGTTCATGTAGATTTCGAGATAATGTTGGAATTTGCACTTAAGATAATATCAGTTTAGCCTGTCACTAATGGAGGATCGTCGTCGATAAGGTGAGATAAACTGATGTTGCCATAATTTGAACAGAATATTGTTGGACGATAATGGAGTTAGTCTTTTGAAAAACTGAAGAGGTGCTGACATCTACAAATATGAACATTTCACATATGGTGAGCGAAACCCTCTGAAGTCAGACCAGAATCAAAAGCGAGAATCACAATAACGGCTATGAGGATCACAATGAAATAAACAGCGCGTCGTATGTTCCTTTAGCAGTTAGGAGATTGTATTACAAGAGAAAATGGGCGTGCGTGATTATGTTATGTAACTTATGAAAACGAATAGTTTTTTGTTTGTTACTCTGTTTGTCAACCCTAACAGGTCTATGTCCAAGGCGTGCTTGCTATTTGGTCTAGTAAATTGACCAGAGAAGCATCATGATTATGTTGTACCTCGCCAAGCAGTAATCCCGTTTCAGAATTATTTGAATTTCATGGCAGCTGTCGTCTTCCTTCAATCCCTGGGAACCAGAGGATGCGTGATTGAAACAATGATATAAGGAGAGTCGATTCGGATGAGATTCCGATACATTATATAATATATGAGTATTTGGTACAATGTTAATATTACTACCCGGTAGTAAGTTTCTTTGGTGCAAACCAGTGAAGTAAAAGAAAAGCCTGAAACCGTGATCACCAGCGGTTCTAAGTGTTCAGAGTGTTGGAATTTAAGCAAAAGTATTGTTGTGATTTGGATTGTCTTCAATGGCGAATGATTTGAATTGCTACAAGATGGGAGCAACACTTTATTTTCTTATAATTTTGTCTGTTTTGGTGATCTTACCAGCTAACTCTGTCGAAGAGATTAGTCTCAATGAAGCCTATAAGAACATTCAGTCGTCCCGTGCAACGGACGCTACAGGACAATACTGTGCTCAGATATCATGCAGACGTGCAGGTTATGAAAGGGTTCCCAGCTTTGGAGACCAGAAGAGAAGTGTTCCTGCAAGGGTTCCCAGCTTTGGAGACCAGAAGAGAAGTGTTCCTGCAAAGGTTCCCAGCTTTGAAGACCAGAAGAGAAGTGTTCCTGCAAGGATTCCCAGCTTTGGAGACCAGAAGAGAAGTGTTCCTGCAAGTCCTAATCCGTAGCATAACAGATAAAAGTCAAATGTTTTCAGAAAGCTGGAGGAGCACCACCATGCACTACACTCACATTCAGTGGCAGGCAGGAAGCCATTGAATCTGAGTTATATATGTAAAGAATAATTACGCTATGTAAAAATAAGCAAAATGTTAGGAGAATAATGGATCTACGCAACGCCCGTTTCATAGGTAATAATTACTTGTAATGGATTTCGATATCGTGAACAATGTCTTTGGATGGTTTTATTATATGGAGTATCTTATGTTAAATACCGAAAATCATTCTAGCAACATGGAAAGAAGCTCTGTATAATTTTATTTGAGCAAGCTAATGACCAAGAACATTGTCCGACCAAAAATAACAAAAGTGTCGTTACAGGTGGTTAAAGTATTATGTTGACACAAAATAATGTGATGGAAATAACAAAAGGTGTCGGTTTGGTCGTTTATCATTGATCTTTTACTTGATATGCGGTTAAAGTATGATGTTGAAATAAAATAATGTGATGGGTAAATTATTGTTTATTTTCTTTAAAGGTATGTTCTTTTTCAAAAGTGTGGGTTGGTATGTTATATTTGATCTATCTTTTATTTAATATGTGGTTAAAGTATTGGGTTGAAATAAGACACTGTGATGGCTAAATAATTTTTTTAATAAATTATGGCTTTTCATAATTTTTTATTTATTTTTTTCAATTTAGGATTTTCATTATAGAATATTTTTAAATTAAAAAAAAATGGATACCAATTAAATAATTAACATTTGATTCAAATTTTTAATTTTATATCAATAAAAAAAATTAGTTAATTCTTAAACAATGAAAAATAAAGATGGTATATTTTAATTAAATTTCATCTTGTAAAAATAATAAAATTAAATGTGTTTGATTTTGAAATAATGAAAAACTGAAAGCTTATTAAACCATAAAACTAACAGCAACAAAATCTCTAAAATACATGCAAGTAAACATGTATGGAGCGTAATCAAGCTCTGTCTTTTCTTTCTGCATGCAAAGTAACTAGTATGTTAAGATTATAGTTGACATGTGTGAAGTAACTAGATTATAGTTGACATGTGTGAAGTAACTAAACCATAGTTTTATTTCATGGATGATGTAGCCAATTTTATATTGATTACTCCACCACTCATGTGATCAATATGAATTTGGTTGGCTTCAATTCAAGAACACAACATGGTGCTTAACACATTCTTCGTCCATGTTCATCTCCGGAATGTATGTACTGCAGTATGCCATTTTACATGTGTTATACTTGACACTCTTATCATGGAATTAGACATAACCAGTATAAGTATTTGGGTTATTCCATGAATTTTATTTTGAATATTGTAATCCATTCTTTATTTTATTTTCCATATTAAAATTTGAATCTACACTATCTCATTTGTAATTTTGTCCCTTCTACAATGTTTGGCTCTAGCACATTCCACCTGCATCCTCAGTGTTGTTTTTCAGATGGGTTATTTTCATAAATTTATTCTTCTTCTTTGCCCCACTTTTTTTATTCTCTTGTAAAATTAGGCTTATTGTAGAGATTAGCTCCTGTCATAAATCTATTCTTCTTCTTTGCACCATTTCTTTAAACTTTTGTAAAATTGGGCTTTTGTTTATTTGATACAGAGTATTCCCTTTTTTCATAAAGTTAAGGTATGATTTGGTTATCAATAACACCGAGCTATGATGTGTCTTAAATCCTAGAAATTAAGGAGATAGAAGGAGAATTTGATACAAAGAGAAAAAATAAGATAAACTCACACTAGAGAGAATGGTGGACATTTGACACAACAAAAAGTGCATTGTTGACAGAAGGATTTCCAGGAGGGGACCTATGGATTTCAAGGATGAGGGATATGGCATAGAAACATGCATGAATGGAAGGAGCTACTCTAATTTTGAGCCAAATCATGTCTCTTACAATGTTAAACTCACAAATATAGGTTGCAATTAGATAAAATGTGAAATTATATTTAATTCACATAATATACATATTAAAGTCTTTGGTTGACTATTGGTTTTATTACTCCTATAGGTATCTTGGAATTTCTCCAAGCTAATCCTAATAGATTAGGTGTGCAATATTTATGAAATCCAATCTAAGAAATAAAATATATCTCTTTTCCTTTATTAATGTTACACCGAAAATGAATATTGCTAAGGTAGAAAAAAAAAATCCATGACTTTCATCACTGATCAATTCTTAAAACTTCATGAGATGAATGAGTTTGTTAAGTTGGTGAGACTAAGAGGGCTTAAGGTGAAAGCAACTTTCTCTTAGATTCTCCATCCTATACTCTCATCTGATTTGATTCTCAAAATATTTACCACAACTTTGTTAAGCTTGTAAGTTAACAAAACTATGTTCATTTTGGAATTATTCTCTTAATATTTTTAGAGAATAGAAATAATATACTAAAGACTTCTTAGTAATAGTTTACATTTGTAATTCTCCTAAATCATATGTATATTAATAGTTTCTAATCACCATCAACAACATTATCAATTGAAATAGTTTAAAATTATAACACCCATACACAACTTACAAGGTTTAAATTACTTCAAACCACCATATAATTGTCAAAATATTTATAGTTTAATTGATTTAACAACTTCAGTCCTTTACGTGGCATTCAACATGTAGTTATGAGTCATGACTCTTATTATTGCAAGCTCGGAGACAGTACCATGGTTTTACTAGCCACCTAAGGACGATTATGATTTCTTTTGAATTTACACTTGTGTGATCCATAATATTTATAACAACATCTATCAGTAAAAATCACATAAGAGATAATCTCGTCAACCCGTTTCGAACCAACAACGTTGTTCATCTTCAGGACAAAATGAGGAATCAAATCCACGCAATGAAATAAATAGATATAGAGAGAAACTAACTAGCCATTTGAGAGTAATAGCTAGTTACTCTTAAACGGCTATTTAGTTGCTCTCTACATCTATTTATTGCATTTCCTCGAACTGGTTCCTCATCTTGTCCTGAAGATGAACCACATTGGTTGGCTCAAAATGGGTCTACGAGATTATCTCTTATGTGCTTTTTACCGAAAAATGTTGTTATAAGGATTATGATTCTCAATTTAATTTCAGTGTTTAGCATGTGTGATCTCCAACAATGATGCATTTTCATATCGAGACTCCTCTCCCAGTTGCACCCACATTTCTTGGTTGGTTTCTATATACGGTAGGTGGTCCCTTACTCATGGTTTGGTTTTGCTCTGCATATTTTTTTATTCTCATTATGCACAGTAGCAATGTTAGATAACTAGTTTACCATGCTTGGCCAGAGTGTTCAACAATAAGCTCTCATACCACTTGTAACACCCATACACATCTTACAAAGTTAAAATTACTTAGGACCATCATATAATTATCAAAATATTTATAGTTTAATTGATTTAACAACTTCAGTCCTTTATGTCTTTTAAAATATAAATATTTTGATAATTATACAGCAGTACTAAATAATTTTAACCTTGTACATTGTGTATTGGTGTTAAAAAATAATATTCTAAAAAGTTTTAATTTTTATGTTTTTTAAATAAATTAAATCATTTTAATAATTTCCGACTCTTTCATTTTTTCTTTTTTACCCATCCAAAAGGAATTGATAATCAGTCAAGAGTGATATTTGTATTGATGTCAACTTATAACTCCTTTCCCCTTAATACAGTACATATTTTCAATAGAATATTTAAACAAAAAGACGTAATCACTTACATAATTTTACATAACACGTGCATATCTTAATATGCTTTAACTTATATTTAATATATTTATAACTTATAAATATTTAAATAAAATATTAATAATTATTTTTAAACATTTAAAATAATCTAATAAATAATATATTAGGTATAACGAAATTATAAATAACGTGCCGTCAACTTGTCAACACTCGATAGTTTCAATTTTTGTAAACATTTAATAGTTTCAAGTTGACATATTACTGGTATTTCTAAGCTTCATTTCTTTCGGGAACGAAAGAACACTTTTTTCTTTTCTGAAAATGCTATATTCATATTCAAATTATACGATAAATATGTATTAAGACATAAATGAGACTTAAATTAAAAGTTAAGTATAAAGATAGTTTTAATTTGTTAAAAGTAATTTATATAAAAAAAAATTGTTATATATCTTATTTTTAAAAATAATTATTGTCATTAAATTACAATAATTATTTAAATATCTAGATCCATTAAATTTATCTCTAAATGATATCAATTTGTATATTATTTTGTATTATATTTTATATGTTTTGAATATCTCTCAGTTTAAATAGTTGACTTTTACAAACAAATTTTAGATATCGTTAGAATATGTAGTTCCTATTTGTATTAGTTGTGATTCTTTCTATCTATAAGAGTTTGTTTTTATTTTGTTTTTTAAAGTTGTATGTGGTTGAGATATTATCTCAACCAATAGATTGTGTGTTCAAGATAGTTTCTCTATCTTGAGACAACACCTCACATATTTATTTGTAACATTATTTGGTTAATGAAGCACAGATTTCCTGTATAGAAATATAACATGGCATCGAAGCCACTGCGAGCCTGGCCCCTCCTGGGCTAAGGGAAATAGCGAGTATGTACATTTGTTTTTATTATAATGCGTTAATTTTTGTTTGTCCATATAAGTAGAAGTTGAACGAGCATGGTGCATATGACGCTTGGTGCTAAAGGGGGCCGAGAGAAAGCCTGGATCTCTGTTAGATGAGGCTGAGAGCACTAGTGCAGTGAGGGCAAACTGAGAGTACCAGAATCATGGTCTCGAGGCGTAGCAGTCTGCCGTGTGTAGCAGTGGGCCGACATGGTGAGGATCGGTGGTACCGTTGTGGGTGAGGCTGAGAGAAGTTTTCAATCCATAATTTTGAATCAAGGAATGCCATAAAATGTCAAAGGTTGGAGTCATTTTATGGAGTTTGTGATAGCAAGCACTGATACGTTGACTGGTGCGTGGAGTGGTGGTCAAAGTCAATAGGTTCTGCATGAAAATAAGTGTTGAAGAGTTGTTTGAGACAAAGAAGTGTGAGGATTAATATATGTTTGAATTGAACCCACCTATGGATGTCTTAGTTTGCAGCTGAGCGATACTTGTTGGTGGGCTTCACTCATGAGAATTAGTATTTTCGTAACCAATTCATGAACGGAGTTTGAGGATATGTAGCTGTTGTGAGCATTGACCAGCATGGATCGAGATATTAATAGAAAATGACGTAAGCGGCTTCGTGAGTGATCACGAGGAGGGATAGGACCATTTGATTACAGTACAAATGAAATTCTCTTCGGAAACGACCCATTTCATTCATATGATGAACATGAAATCCCAAAGGCCACCCCTTTCTATGTATCACTACATACAAAGTCTGGATCATTTTATATTCACACTAGATGGATATCGAACGTTCTAGGAGAGATATACGGTGAATAAGACTTACAGGGAGGCCCTCAAAATAACTCTCGAATATTTTTTTACCTCGGTGCCGAGTCAACCATCACATCTCAGTTATTTGATTTTGGTATAGTGATTGAACATGGTGTTGAATTCAAAGCATTCATCATTTGGATTTGTGGTGAGTGATTTTAGAAGAAGTTGATTGTGGCCGTGGATATTAGTTTGTTGATGCAGTGATATATGGAAAAACAAGGTAAAGGAGTGTATGTTAAAATAAACTAGACTTAATATTATTATGAGTTACACATATTAATTGTAAGCAATTCTAGGATGTTTCCAAGTGGTATTTGTGATGTATGCACCTGGTAACTCCAAGAGTTGGAGTGTGTAATGTAATTCTAACGAGGCATGTGTACTGCCATACAGTTCGGGGTAATCTAAAAACCATTGTATTTTGCACTGTTGGTTTGTTTTAAGCCAAAAACCACATGTGAGAGTGAAGTGGGCATGAATTCTTGTAGGCATGGTTCAAGGTCAACCGACAAAACCCTTTTCATGGTTGAGTGTGAGCCAAGAAAACCTTGGGCGTAGTTGAGTCGGGCCATTGGTGAGCCTTAGTGGCTAGAGTGCCGTAGTGGCAGGTTTGTAGCTCAGAGTGGTTGGAGTGCCCTACTGGTAGGTTTGTAGCCCAGAGTGGGTGGATTGCCCTAGTAATAGGTTTATAGCCCAGATTGGCTGGAGTGCCTTAGTGGAAAATTTGTGGCCCAGAGCGATTGTGGTGAGCCTTCATGGCTGAGTTGAGCCTTGGTGGTTGACAGGTTGTGGTGGCATGGTTGAGGATGATCCGATAAAAATGAGAGCATGGTTACAGGTAATATGATCAAAACCATGATCATGATTTTGGAGGGAGATTTACAAGTATAGGTACATTGATGTAGTTATAATGGTTGAAATAACCATGTATGCTAAGGGAATCCTAGTACACTAGCAACTGCAGTGGTTGGCACCCATGCATTCTGGTGGATGGTTGCTCCTTTATATGGACATCAACATATTCTTTTGTTATGTTTGACGATAGCTAGAATTTGTAGATTAATATCAAGACAAGTACTCATTAAGGGGGTGTGTAGGAATATGTAATTCCTACTTGTCTCAATTATGATTCTTTCTATCTAGAGGAGTCTGTTCATATTTTCTATCCTAGATTTGTGTGTGGTTGAGATATTCTCTCAACCAATAGATTAGATTTCCAAGATAGTTTCCCTATCTTGAGAAAACACCTCATGTATTTATTTGTAACATTATTTGATTAAAGAAACACATATTTCCTTTATGGAAATTTAACAGATATACTATAAATTTATCTTTTTTATATATAGGTAGGTTGTAACATCCCCACGCTTTATAAATATTTTTTATTTTTATTTTTACAATTAGGAAAAGTAAAGATGAATGGGTGAAAAACCAAGCTAAACTTCCCATTACTAAAATTCATTTTATTTTTATTTTTTAAATCTTGTAACTTTCTTAAAGAAGTTTTAGAAATTTCACGAGGAAGATCCTTAAGGAAGTTTCAAAATCACCATATAGTTATAGATAGTTACTTTTTATATCCATCCCTAGAGGAAAAAATATCGATGGGCAGTAAAAATGTCAAGGAAGGCAGGAGAAAGGGCAAAGGCATCTAGGAAAAAAGGAAAAATGCCAAGGAAGGTAGGAGAAAGGGTAGAGGCGTTGAGAAAGAGAATGTATTCTAGGACGTTGGTGGTAGGGTGTTCTTCTTCTGGTCTCCAGGTAGTGGAATACCTATGCCTAATTAAGGTTTTACAATCGAGGTTGGGCTAGGGGTCTTGATTCTTGACGACATTGGCATTAAAGTGTTGTTTAAGTTACTAATCTAAAATTGAAATGTCTTGGGCGAAATTGACGTAATTTCCAATCTTATCACTTGGATAGTGGGGTCTCTTCTGGTAAAATTTCTAGCTAATCGAAGAGGGCAACAAATAAATAATTTATTCTTTATAAGCTTGCCTTAATAGAGGCTAGAAAAAAAATGTGTAGGAAAGTGTAACTCTCTCTTTACAAAAACAGAAATGGGTTATAAAATTTTTCCTCCATTATTTCCCCTTATAATTGTTGTTAAAGTATAGTTGGCCTTGTTGAAAAATAAGTATGGTTATTAAAATAATGATATGGATATGTAGAATCAAAACTGGCTGTAAATTTTGGAAAGGGGCTATGGATCCAAAATCCCCCCAGTCTATTTTCTATTTTATCTTAGAATGTAAGTTGGATGTAAATATACAAAGTCTGTAAGAATTTATTTTTCTTTATTCAAAAAAGGAGAATGGGAAAATCGATTTTCTTTATAAGGGTCGAGGGTTTTAGGGGACCAAGTTTAGCTCTGTGTCAAGATGGAATATCTAGCAACCCAACAGCCAGTCTAGGCCTCAGGAAATATTGTTAAAACATTTATAAATTGTATGGACATAAGGAAAGATCCTCACACAACAAAAATAAACACAACAAACTCATGAAAGTAATTGTGTAGAAGACATTCAACAAATATGAATAAAAAAGAAGTTTAGCTCTACCTTTATTTTCAATCAGTGTACCTCAAACGTTACTGATTAACTGTAAATTAAATAAACTAAACGACAATGCATTCTATTATAAAATCCTTAATCATGGGCATACTGTTATCGGGAAATCTAGTGTCTATGTAGAGATGTAGTTCCACTAAGGCAGGTAGCTATCTTAGAAACAAACAGATTAAAGTTACTTTCATTTTCCTTTACGAGAAGTAGATAGGAGAAGAGCAAAGAATACCAACCTCGATCTTTTGCTTGGTTCTCTACTTGTTCCTTCTCCCCTTTGACAGATCTTTGTCGCTCCTCCCTTAACCACTCCACTTCAAAGAGTACCTGTAAAGTCAAAGCAACATAATATCTTCAAAGTGCGGAGATCTACAGTCATAAACAATATAGGACTAGATATATATTGACCACATACTTGCATATATTAGCAAACATACAAGAATGTGGAGGAAAACTTGAATAGATTTATTGATGTAGAGATTAGAAGAGAGGATTACAACCCATTGATTTGACCCAGCAACATCCTCCTAGCATGAAAGCCTTTCTTCACCTCATGAAAAGCTTATATCACCAAACACTATGATATTCCACCAGGAAACCAACAACACTTCCTTACAAGATGCAATATTCCAGCCTCCAACCTCCGGATCTATGGGATGAGGGATCCATATATAGATATTTGCAGAGGTGTGAGTCAGCTCTGGGTTTTCGATTAGTGTCATTCCACTAATAGTTCTTGGCTCCACTTGGAGATTTCATTGATCTCTTACTCATTCTTGGGCGAATTCTGAGAGGCAAGTGCCATACGAGAAGTTTCTAGAAGATTCCTTGACCATCCACTTAGCAAACTGTCTCTGCCATTTGTCTATTCTCGCTCATCGCTCCCTATAGAAGGACTTTTCAGTATGCATCGCACCTCCCATGTGTAGTAGGTTCGATGCATCACATCCTGGCCATGGAGCAAGTGAGATGATCCAGTTTTGACCAGTTCTGAGTAGTTTTTCAAGAAGAACTTCTGGGAGATGATGTTCCTTTAGGGTATGAAACAACAATTTTAGGGACTTAGAATCCCTTGGTTTATGGACATATGTGATTGGGGTTGTAGTGCCCAAATATATCTATAACAGTTGCCCCCTAAAGCATGAGGTCGTAAATCTTTTGATGTCGGGTGAAATGCTTTATCATGAGGATCTGAGGTTTTTCAAACTGGAAAGCGACCTATAATAAGATACAATACAATACATTATCTTCATAATATTTTCATGATCTAGCTGAGGCGAGCATGCCCATGCTTAGCTTTATAAATTCATTCTCATTTACATAGGACAGACAACTCTCTCTGTGGAAGAGTAATGATTCTGATAGAGCCATCATCCTTTGATTCGGATGATCATCTGTGTAGTAATGATGTACATTTGATGTCTTTATTCTCATGAATATATCGTAGCTCGGATGGATGAAACTAGATCTGGGGTATTCAAACTCGTTCAATCTTTTCCCGAAGTACAATTCAATCCATGTGAAAGATGTCTTGGAGTCGAACATGGAAAGACATCACCTGATTACCAGCCAATGACGTAAGTTGTTAACAGGCGCGAGAGGAATCACCGATAATGATGATGACCCTCAAGGTACAACAATACAATTCATGTGGTGTGAAAATGGGACTTGGCGTCGAACACCACACAAAATATTTCGGTCGAAGGCCATTGATGTAAACCTATCGCCGGAAGTGAGAAACTTTCCATTGAGGCATGCAAGCTTCAAAGTACTGAAAGGGTTGTTCGTAGGTTGACTTCTTTGATAATGAATTGTCGTTGAAAAGAAGTGACCCGTCATAGGAGGGCCTTAATGAATCCCACATCTAAGACACGGAACAGAGAAAATGATTTTGTGGAGGTGAAAACGATCTGATGATACAGGGTTCAGGGTGGCGGTCATGAAAGGATGAAGCATGAAGGTATTGCGGTGGGTGAGACACAAGCTGGGTTGGTGAATTCTCTGATCGACTTCTCTTGAACATATTAGCGACATTGAAATGGATTGGTAGCGTTAACCCCAAAGATGGATGTTATGATGGACCAATGGTAGTATGACTGGTGAACAGAATAACCCAACCCAACTGAGACATGGAATGAAAGTGTCATGTTCAAGAGCGACTCGCTACCAATAAAGTTTCTTCAAGTTTTCCTTCCCAATTTTCCCTAGTCATTGTTGACTAGTACCTCTTTATTTTTATCAAGCTTGAGGAAGATAACATATGCTTGTTCTATAATTTGCCCTTCGAGCAAACCGTCGCTATGTTTTAACGAGCCTAGCAACAGTGAAACTCGTTCCTGTCTCTATGGACAAGTTTTCCGCTATTGGTTTTAACGAGTTTAATGAAAAAGACAACTCGATACTTTTTCAATTTTAGAGAGTCCGAAAAGGGATGGAAAGGAAACTCCAGTAATCTTTTTTTGTCATATAATCCCTTAAGTACGAAAAAGTATAAAATAATACGAAAGGGATGAATTTTTTATAGTTTTAACGAGTCGAACAAGACAAGCGCTCGATCTTTTTGAGTAAAATCTAGAGGAGGGATAGCACTATCGATAGCTTTAATGAGTTGGAGAGGCCAACTACTTGACAATCTTTTCATTTTTTACGAGTCAGGTGAAAGGAGCTTAAAGGAGACTCATTTTTGAGGAATAGGTGATACTTTCGGGTAGTAGCTGGTTCCAGGTAAGGTTTGGAACTTTTCAATCACGACAGTGTAAATAAGATGGCTAATAGAATCACTCATCACAAATGTTCCTCAAAAGGGGTAAACAATCAAATGGAGGCATATGATCGGCTAAAAACAGAGTGGAGCTAATGGTAAGAACATGACCAAGGCTCAAAAGCTGATGATAATGCGTTTGCAATGGTTATTTACCGAAGGTGGGTTCATTTTTTAATGAGCTTAAACTCTGGTGGAACATATGTGCATTGCTAGGTTTATTTTTTAACGAGCTTGAACTTCACGTAAAACTGCTCATGGCAGGTTTATTTTTTAACAAGCTTGAACGTCGTGATAACACTGCTCGTGGCTTGGTTAATTTTTTAATGAGCTTAAATTATGCGACAACGTATGCTCAGATTCAGCTTCATGTTTACACAAGCTTGAAACGAAAATCTATGCTTGTTATAAGTTCGCATGCCCCTAGCATAATAACACAAATCGAGGTGCATGCCCCCCAAGCTTCATTGCATTCAACACAGTGGTTGGAATGAAGGTTTACCTTCAAGATCATTGAAAGACTCGACTTGGATTTGGAAAGGAAGTTGTTTCATTTTTTAATGAGGTTGACACAGTAAAATAACTATCCTCATAATCCACCGTATTTATAGTATTTAGTCAAAAACTGAAGGATGATTAAGGTTGCTGGAATAATCTTCATGGTAATCTGGAATATGGGAACGATGTGTTCGCATTATGATACATATGTTGTACTTGATGTCAACCAACTCATCTCAGATCATAAATTAAAGTGCAGCAAAGTTCACGGAAGTTTATGCAGAGAAAGGTTTATTTCACGTGGAGAAAAGTTCACAGAATTTTATGTAGAGAAAAGTTTATAAAAGTTTATTTCATGTGGATAAAATTTCACGGAATTTTATGTAGAGAAAGGTTTATTTCATGTGGAGAAAATTTCATGGAATTTTATGCAGAGAAAAGCTTATTTCATGTAGAAAAAAAAGTTCACGGAATTTTATGTAGAGAAAAGTTTATTTCATGTGGAGAAAAGTTCACGAAATTTTATGCAGAGAAAAGTTTATTTCATGTGGAGAAAAGTTCACGCACTTTCATGGTTGGTTCATGGTATTAGTCCAACAGTTTTTGATCCTATGGTTTTGGTCCGTGGTATTGCATCCAAAAGTGTTGATCCCAAGTATTGGGTTTATGGTATTGTGTTATTATGGTTTTGGACCGTGGTATTGTGAAAGGCCTAAGACTATAAAAGAGGAAGGAGATCATTTGGCAAAGCATCATCTGAATTGTTATTGAATATCTGATAAAGTGCTAGATTTGGAATACTGTGATTGGGTTATGGTGTAGATCTGGATCTGATTAAAGAAGGAACTTGAGCGCAAGGAGAAGGATAAGTTCTATTGATGGGTCATAATCTTTAAGCTTGAATGGTAGTATCTTTTGTTCTGGGTTCAGATTTGGTGTGTGGTTATTGTTACTGTGATTTGGATACAGCTGTCAGAGAAGTGTCTACTTGATTCAATGCTAATTGGTGAAAAGGAGATTGTTTGATGCAAAAATTCTTGATGATTGATTGATGTTTATGGATCTAGTCTGAAAATTTATAAAATGTGGTCCCTGGAAGAAAGAGAAGGTTGTAGCCTTTTGTAGGCTAGCACCTATGTACTAGTATCTTGGCTAGTGCAAGAGCAAAGGGGGTTGTAGCTCCCTTCTAAGAGAAGTTGGAAAACAAGAGAGGGTTGTAGCTCTCTGCAGGTTGCAGCCTGCGTACTGGTAAAGGACTGCACCAGTACAATTGTAAAAAGAAGTTTCTA
>APFE031311501.1:63151-82919 GCA_000404065.3 Pinus taeda | reverse complement strand
TGTCTTTTCAAACTCTCTAAACGTGAAAAGGCGCCGAGCTTTTCCTTTGTCAGGCTCGTTAAAACTGAATGACATCGGGCTTTGTCGAAATGACGCCTTCCAAGCATATGCTATCCCCGTCAAGCTTGTCATCCAAAAATAATCGGGGTACTCGCCAGAAATGGTGGGGGAAATAAAGGAACCGTAATCGTCGTCATCGGCAGTATGTCGCTCTTGAACATGGCACAGTTTGCATTCGTGTCTGGGTGGGGACATCTCATCTCACTTCACTTTTTCCTCCATGGGTTTGGGTTATCCTATTTGGCCACTCATCTGCTCATTGTCCTTTCAGTAAGACCTCCGATCATTTGACTCTCGAATACTGCCAAATCCGTCATAGTGCCGCCGATATGTTCAAGAGAAGTCGACCTCTGCAAGTGCAACCTCCCTCTGATACTTCACGCAAAATAAACTTGTCTCTACCCGTCTCGCGTCGATGATGTGGGAAACATTATGGCCCACCTTCGATAAAGATCACTTCCTGTCGACTTCGGCTCATTATCCAGGAGTGACCTAGAGACTCCCTTCAGGTACCTTGGAGCCTGCATGCCTCAATGGCAGGTTCTTCGTGTTCGACGCGGGGTTTTCATTATTGACCTCCGATCGAATGATTCCGCGGGTGTTCGACATCGACTCATTCATTCGCATGTCATGGATTGTACCTATAGTACCTTGAGGATCATCGTCATTATTGGTGGCCCCTCTCGCGTCTGTTAACAGCTTCCATCATTGGCTGGTAATCAGACGATGTTCAAGCATGTTCGACTTCGACACATATATTCACATGTTTGAACTTGTACTTTGTTCGGACTCGGATGGAGCGCAAGACCCTGGTTCTAGTCCATTGTGGACCAGGTTGCGATTTTGTGGGACATCATTACATGACTCATTGATGGATGGCTGCGACCATACCTAAGTTTTCTTAAGGATGGCTGCGACCATGCCTCTTATCATTATGGTCTTCTCAGCTGGGTGGCTGCATCCATGCCATAGACCTTTTTCTATATTTCTTTTGGATGGCTGCGCCCATGCCTAGACTACATGTAATTGAAATATCAGTTGTATCAGCCTGCAGGTTCTCTCCAGCGGTGTTCCAGTCCAGCAGTCTCGTAAAGCATTTCACCCCTCCCACTCTCTCGAGCTTCATGCTTTAGGGGGCATCTGTTACACAGTAAAATGTCACTGCCACCATGTCAGTCTCCCTACTGTGCCATAAAACCACATTCACCTATACTCATGCTCCTCAAAATGGCTTAAAAACCCTCTTTGCCTAAGTTATTTGGATCATCGCGACTATTTATCAAATAACCGCGCTGACGGGCGGAGGCCAATGTATCTGCTGTGCTGCCAGCGCGGAAGCACATGTCTTTTCCGCGCTGGTCCCATTTTTCGAACATCGCACCCTCCGTTTTTCCTTTTCGCGCTGACCAGACCTCTTCTACATAGGTTTGCGATGTCAGCGCGGCAGTTCATGGGTTTTCCGCGCTGATCCTGTTTGGGCGAATTTGTTCTAACAACCAGCCTTCCAGATCCCTCCAGAACTGGTTGTTAGCATTGTTGAGGTCGCCATCCTTTCTCTGGCATGTCTGTTCGACTCACCACCCACTTATCTTGGAGGAAAGCTCATCCTTTGCCTATTCATGGAGACTCCTTCTCCTTTATAACCCTCCACCATTGCCATGAGCAGGGGGTTAGGGAGTTAGATAGTTTGGAAGATAGGGACTTTGATTGAGGAATTCTTTGTACATTTTAGTGCTGCTCTTTGTAGGCCTTGGTGTGTTGTGTGAGGATTGCTTTGAGCTTGAGAAAGGTCATAAGCTTGTTGCCTTGTATGTGAGAGAGAGACCTTTTGACTTGGGAGATTTGCTCCAAAGGTGAATGCTTGGAAGATATGCTGGCTGGACCCTCTAGAGAAGGACTCAGTGTCAGGACTTCGGTTGTACCTTACTCTACCTTTTGTTAATAAAGATAGATGACTACTCTTATGGTTCCATTTACATTTGTTCAATGATTGATTAATGCAAATTGTATCTTTCCTGACCAATACATAGTTGTTGTTAGTAGATTTTACGCTTTTGTTTGCTCTCTTTTGCTTGTGCAGGTATTCATCCGCGAGGATAGCGGGGAATTGTGATCGGCTGGAGCGAAGGAGCGAGAGGAATATCTCTTCGACAAACAAGCGTTGGGATCCAAGTAGGTTATTCTCACCCACTTGTTAATTACAACTAGGAACCTGCGGTGTAGCATTGTTCGATTGTTGCTAGACCCCTGTTGGGCCAGTAGGGATCGCCTCTATCCGTAGAGGGGATTTACCTATACAACAACAAGCATCCATTTACTCTTGTATTTTCAAACACTGTGCTACTAGCATTACTCTGGCAAATGATAGCCTCAGACTGAGACACTCTTTGAAATAAAAAAACGTTCCCGAATTGACATATTAATGTGAGGTAATTAGAGGTGAAAGAGACCCTTTTTATAGCTCCACATTTTGGCATCGTTGTCGGGGAAAAAGTGTAGCCATTTGTTCTTTTTCTCAGAGTAGTGTACGAACCTGCTAGGGAAGAATTGGGTTTTGAAAATGGAAGGTAAGAACCTACATGTGGAGAATGTAAAAGCCTTGCTCCTCTGCCCGCTTTCCTGCAGAATTGTTGTTGTTTGTTTGAGTATGATTTAGTAGTTAATTTGAGTGCATGACTAAGCAGAAAAAACCACAAAAAAATTCCAAACCTATACCCAAGCCAGAAAAAGCTAAGGGGCCGGTGTCCCTTGGCCGATCAACCTTCATAGATGAAATCTACAAGAAAGAAGAATCTCAGCCCTCAGTAGGACCCAGGAAAATTATTTCTAAACAGCCTACTAGTTCCCTTCAGGCCACAAGATCACCATTTGTAGCCTTTGCTGAGGTGCATAGTCAAACTGAAGAGCAGGACTTTCAGGAAATTAAAAATTCTACTCCAGAACTATTGCAGGAAGGGAATTTCAGTAATCTTTGTGAAGGAGGAGGAGAGACAGGGGAAACCGAGGAACCGGGATCTCCTCTTGAGAAAACTCAGCCATTAAATAGCCCAGACAAAGGGAGTGCTGCAAAAATTATCTTTGAAGAAACTCAATCTCCTCAAACAATAGGCACTCTCAACCTAGGAATACCCTCCTAGATATCCCAGAAGGTTATTGGCATATATTCGACCCAATGGCTCAAAACCAGCCAAACTCTCAAACCTCTAGATTACAATACCCCATAGTGGATTCTGCAGCAAATGCGTCTATGAAAGCAATCCCTCTTCAACATATCCCTACATTCCACAATCTTACATCACAAGACCTGGATGCATTTTTATTCGAATTGTATGTACTATGCAGGGGATATGATTAGACCACCAACCCCCAGAAAATGAAACTATTTCCCTCTACACTAAAAGGGGCTGCTTTAAGATGGTTTATGGGATTAGGTGGCGGAGTTATAAATAACTGGGAACAAATGAAAGAATATTTTCTAAAAAATTATCAGGACTATTGTAGGTCTAGAGAACTGAAGGACGAAATATTCCAGATGATAGCTAGACCAAACAAAACATTAGAGGAGTATGTGGAACGTTTCCAGTATAATCTACAAAGATCTCCTTATTCATCACTACCTTTACCTGATAATGTGTTGAAAACAACATTAATAAGGGGCATGAAGGAACAATGGATCAAAACATTAAACATTATGGGAAAAGGAGATATTTATCAAGAAAGTTTTGCTGACATTATTAATTTATGTATCAGGAGCTCGAGAGGCAGCACAAGAATAAAACGGCAGAACATGATCGATTTCTAAGAGATAATAAAATCTCGTCAGAAGGTGTAATGTGTGTAGAAATTGGAAATTTATTGGAAAATTTTAAAACTGATATACTAGGGACACTAACTACACAACTTGATATTATGCAGGCCAAGCAGAAGAAAATGGAGGCAGAACAGAATTTGGCAATCTTCTGTTCTAGATGCAGGAAGAAGCATAGCCATAAGGAGTGTCCACTGGATGCAGTCCGAACATGCGCCATCTGCATAAAAGATCACCTTACGGAGAGCTGTCCCTCACTTCCTGGATTGAAAGAAGTATATAAGGAAGCAGAAGAAGAGCCAGAATCGGTGTATTTGCTCAACTAGCGCCATCAGTGGCAGCCACGACAATCTGGTATGTTTCCAGACCCAAATTCTTCTTTTCAGCCTCCACAGTATAATGCTCGACAGTATAATATATGGCAAAGTCAACTCCAACCCCCATTTTCAAACTAGTCACCACAGTCATTTCCTTCCTCAAACCCGTGGTTGAATCATGGAAGCCAATCTGGTTGGCTGAATCTTCCTTATAGCCCACCATATTGGCAAAGCAACCCATACCCACCACAATGGACTCCCCCTACGTCACAAAGTGTAGCCTGGCAGACAAACTGGCAGAAACCAATGCATCAGCCAGTAGGAACCATTCCTCTCCCTCAGCCTACACTGCCAGCCTTACAGCAAAATCCCCAGTCTAATCTGAGACCGCAACTCCCAGTCCAACCCAACCTTAATCCAAATAACAGATCATTCCAATCTCTTGAAATCATAGAAACACCAGACGTAGGAGCCAATTTGAGGGAGTGTAATGATCTTCAGTTAAGATCTGGGTGTATTATTGAAACTGAGGGAAATAAGACAATTCAAGTTGAAGATCAGTTACCTAGAGAATATCTATCACAAGAAGAGGATATGAATAAACAAAAAACTCATAATCAAGCAACCACATCCTCTCCCCTGTTCCCAGAACAATTAGTCATACCTCGACCTATACAATATCCTAATTTTGACATTCTTGGAGAATTACAAAATTTGTGCATAAAAATTCCATTCCTCCAAACCATTCAAGACATCCCGATATACGCAAAAACTATCAAAGAATTGTGCATAAATAAACCAAGAAGGAATATAACAAATAATCCAAGAGTCCAAGTAGTCGGCACTCTATCTGATTTATTATCAGGAAAAGAAACACCCATTAAATACGAAGACCCAGGAAATCCAATAGTAACTATCCAAATTTATGGTCAGACCCTGTCTAATGCCTTAGTTGATCTAGGAGCTGTAATCAATATCTTAACAACCACTACTTGCCTAAAGCTAGGCATTACATCTATAGAACCCACCTCTACCTTGCTAGAATTGGCTGACCGATCTGTGGTTAGGCCAGAGGGCACACTACATGATGTCATGGTCTCTGTTGACTCCTAGGAATATCCAACTGATTTTCTAATAATAAATCCCAAAACCTGACTTGATGGACATCCATTGATTTTAGGTAGACCTTGGCTCGCCACTGCCGATGCCTATACTGGCTATCGACAAGGAAATATGATCATAACCAGGGGAACAGATATCAAGAACTTAGTTATATATCCTCCAGCGCAGCCAAGTGTCACAATAGTCAAAACTAATAGGCACCCTATATCATACCTTACTGATAACATTAGATCTCCATTAACTGTACAAGAGGCACTTGATTTCCAAGACCAAATAGAAGATGATGCCATTAATAATTTCATTAGTCAAACTGAACTCACATCTCACACACAATGTCATATGATAAAAGTAGCATTTGATAATGAATTAGAAGAAGATCCTCTGAAAGAAACACATGATCATACAATCCCTGTCACCTCTGTTGCAAATAGTAAAATTGTGGAAATTGAACCAGGAAAAACCTTCAACATTAATGCCAACCTCACATCCAAACAAGAAATGAAGCTCATCCATGTGTTAAGGAAATATAAAGAAGCATTTGCATGGGACTACCCTGATATGAAAGGAATTGACCCCCAGTTATGTACACACCACATTTACATAGAAAAATATGTGAGACCTATTCGACAGCCTCAGAAGAGACTAAATCTTCATCTAAAAGATGTGGTAAAAGCTGAACTTCAAAAACTTTTAGATGTCAATTTTATCTACCCTATCTCTAATAGTAAATGGGTCTCTCCGCTTGTGGTGATACCAAAAAAGAATGGGAAATGGACAATCTGTGTGGACTACAGGGAGCTAAATAAAGCAACACAAAAAGACCACTTCCCTCTCCCATTCATCGACCAAGTATTAGACACTTTGGCAGGAAATAAATTCTTTTCTTTCCTGGATGGTTTCAGTGGATACAATCAAATACAGATTGCCCCTGAAGACCAAGACAAAACTACTTTTACTTGTCCTTGGGGAACATTTGCCTACCGAGTTTTACCTTTTGGCTTATGCAATGCTCCTGCCACATTCCAAAGGGTTATCCTTAGCATTTTTGCAGACTTAATAAATGAAGGACTTGAAGTATATATGGATGACTTTACACCATACGGAGATGATTTCGATCCAGCACTGGATACACTAGAAAAATTCCTACAATGTTGTATTGCTACCAGGCTTTGTTTAAGCCATGAAAAATGGTATATGATGATGACGAAAGGACTTATCCTAGGACACTATATTTCAGCAGCTAGCATTCAGGTAGACCTAGCCAAAATCCAAATACTTTTGCTTATCCCCACTCCGACCACTCAAACAGAGGTACAAAGTTTTCTTGGATTTTCTGGTTATTACGGGAGGTTTATAGAACATTATTCACATATTGCTACACCTTTATATGCACTAACTGGTAACGTCAATTTTCTTTGGACAGAAAAATGTGAACGTGCTTTCAAGGATCTGAAGAAGCTCGTATCCACAGCCCCAATCCTTCGAGGACCAAATTGGGATTTTCCATTCCAGATATCATCTAATTCCTCAGACACAGCCATTGGAGCGGTCCTTGGGCAGGAAGAGGATAGAAAACCATATGCAATTTATTACATTAGCAAAAATTTATCCCCTGGTGAATTAAACTACACTATTACTGAAAAAGAATTTATAGTTGTAATACATGTTGTCAATAAGTTCAGACATTACATTACTGGATATCTTGTTATCTTGTACACAGATCATTCTGACATAAAATATTTAGCAAACAAGCCTATCACAAATGGCAGAATAGCTAGATGGTTGATTTTATTGTAGGAATTTGATATTACAATCAAAGATCGACCTGGAAAAGAAAATCTTGTAGCTGATTTTCTCTCAAGAATGCCAAAGCCAATTGATGTAGCAGCAGTTAAAGACCAATTTTTGGATGAGCATCTGTTTGTTGTGGCTGTTCAAACACCCTGGTATGGTGATGTTGCCAATTACCTAGCAGTAGGTAAACTACCAAAGCATCTAACCCCTAATGAGCGGAAACAAATTGTTCAACGGAGCACTCGATTTTCTTGGATTGGGGGCTATTTGTTCCATACAGGGGTAGACATGCATATCAGGAGATGCGTTCGAGAGGATGAAATCTTTGACATTTTGAAAGCCTGCCATGACGAACCATGTGGTGGACATTTCACCGAACACAGAACTAGACATAAAGTGCTACAAATAGGGTATTATTGGCCCACGATTTTCAAAGATGCAAGGAAATGTGTCCAAGCCTGTGACAGTTGCCGAAGAGCAGGACGCCCTAGTCAGTCTGATGAGATGCCTCTAAAACCACAACTAGTCATCAAACCATTCGAGCGATGGGCTCTTGACTTTGTTGGACCAATTAACCCAACATCAAACCCGAAAACATATATTTTGGTGGCAACATAATATGTCACTAAGTGGGTTGAAGCAGAGGCATTGCCAAGAGCTACAGAGGACTCTATCATACAGTTCTTATTCCATCTATTTGTACGTTATGGCCTTCCAAGAGAGATAATTATAGACGGTGGACCACACTTTGCTGGGAACAGAATAGCTGTAACACTCAACAACTATCATGTCCAGCATAAAATCACTACTCGATACCACCCACAGGGAAATGGGCAGGTAGAAAGCAACAATAAAATAATAGAAGAAATCCTAACAAAAACTGTTGCATCACATAGACGTGATTGGGCTGCCAAACTACCTGAAGCACTGTGGGCTTACAGAACAACATGGAGAAGTACCACTGGTTACTCACCTTATCAACTAGTGTTTTGAAAACAACCCATTTTCCACAAAGAATTCGAAATCCAAACATTACGGACAGTGCAGCAAGTTGGCTTAGATCTAACTGAGGCATAGATTAATCGACTACAACAGACCAATGAGCTAGACGAAATTAGGATCTCTGCACTTTAAAACACTGCTCTAATCTAGCAGCAGCGAGCTAAATGGCATGATGCTCTCATTAAAAATAAAGTTTTCCACGAAGGAGACTGGGCTCTTTTGTACAACTCCAGGTTTCAAGATTTCCCCGGGAAACTCCAGACTCGTTGGTTGGGACCATATGAAATCCAGAAGATACATGACAATGGTACCCTTACTCTAATCACTATTGATGGTTCTGGATATGCCTTCAAGGAAAATGGCCACCGAGTTCGTCTCTATCACAAACCACTCACTCGGGAGTCCTTCTGCCAGCAGCTACACCGAGACTCAGATATGGAGATTTTGGGGGAGGAAGAGAAGTCTTCCCCTGTTGGCATTATGATACATATGTTGTACTTGATGGCAACCCACTCATCTTAGATGATAAATTATAGTGCAGCAAAGTTCACAGACTTTTATGCAGAGAAAATTTTATCCCATGTGGAGAAAAGTTCACGGAATTTTATGCAGAGAAAAGTTTATTTCATGTGGAGAAAAGTTCATGGAATTTTATGCAGAGAAGGTTTATTTCATGTGGAGAAATGTTCACGGAATTTTATGTAGAGAAAATTTTATTTCATGTAGAGAAAAGTTCATGGAATTCTATGCAGAGAAAAGTTTATTTCATGTGGAGAAAAGTTCACAGAATTTTATGCAAAGAAAAGTTTATTTCATGTGGAGAAAAGTTCATGCACTTTCATGGTTGGTTCATGTTATTAGTCCGACAGTTTTTGATCCTATGGTTTTGGTCCGTGGTATTGCATCCAAAAGTGTTGATCCCAAGTATTGGGTTCATGGTATTGTGTTATTATGGTTTTGGACCGTGGTATTGTGAAAGGCCTAAGACTATAAAAGAGGAAGGAGATCATTTGGCAAAGCATCATCTGAATTGTTATTGAATATCTGATAAAGTACTAGATCTAGAATACTGTGATTGGGTTATGGTGTAGATCTGGATCTGAATAAAGAACGAACCTGAGCGCAAGGAGAAGGATAAGTTCTATTGATGGGTCATAATCTTTAAGCATGAATGATAGTATCTTTGTATGATTTTGATCTGTTATATGTGGCGCTTGCTTGATCTATAAATCAGATAATCTAGATTAATTAGTGTTTGAATATCTGAAAGAGCAAATTATCCTATATAGATCTGTACACAGGTTTTAGGTTATTAAAGCAGCCTATGTCTTATGAGTTGTGATCTAGCTGCTTCTGTTCATTGCTGCAGTGTTCTGGATTTAGATTTGGTGTGTGGTTACTGTTACTGTGATTTGGATATAGCTGTCAGAGAAGTGTCTACTTGATTTAGTGCTAATTGGTGAAAAGGAGATTGTTTGATGCAGAAATTCTTGGTGATTGATTGATGTTCATGGATCCAGTCTGAAAAATTATGAAACGTGGGCCCTAGAAGAAAGAGAAGGTTGTAGCCTTCTGTAGGCCAGCACCTACGTACTAGTATTTTGGTTAGTGCAAGAGCTAAGGGGGTTGTAGCTCCCTTCCAGGAGAAGCTGGAAAACAAAAGAGGGTTGTAGCTCTCTGCAGGTTGCAGCTTGTGTACTGGTAAAGGACTGCACCAGTACAATTGTAAAAAGAAGTTTCTAATTAAAGAGAAGATAGAGATGAATTGCAGCAGGTGGTTTTCACCCACATTGGGTTTCCACCTTATATCTTGTGTTATTGTGTGTGATTGTCTTCTGCTCTATTTTATTGTTTCTGGTTATTGGTTATTTGATACACATATTAACAATCAATATCTGAAAGATAAATTAAATTATAAGTTTGCATAGTATACACGGGTTTCCTTCTACATAGTTGCGGGTTTAATTAACTGAAGTAGCATATATCATTTCGATTTGAAAAAGGAATATTTGACTTGATAATACTAATTCACCCCCCCTCTCAGTATTATTTCCAACACGATGGTGGTAATCTTCCCATGGTGCCTCTCCTATCATCATTGACTGAATGATTCCTTTGTCTGTAGAATGTATACATGACCAAGGATCTGAAGAGATACCATATTCCTTAGAGCTATCTATCCAAACACTCGATGAGCGTTGATTTGGGTTTGCCCCCCAGGCCAAGAAAATTGATTGCTACAATATTTCTAAAATGGCGATGATCCATGCTGTCAAAATGTTCAGGAATCTTCTGAATTTAGAAGATATCATATTACAGGTTACCACTATGGCCACTTCTGCCAGATTGTTTGGAGGCGGTAGGGCAAAAGTACCCATCAATGTAGGGTCTTTTAGTAGGCCTATTCCAATATTTTGAAGCGACTGAGAACTTTCGTGGATCATCAGAATGCTTCCCATAACTTGTGAACTGTTGGGGAGAAAGGCTTGTTGGTCGACGATTGTAATCCCTCCATGAAAAGAAAATGAAATCTTTCTGAAGTATGTCGACACAATAGCAACCATAGCATAAATCCAGGGCCTTCCTAGTAGGATGTTGTAATCGAAGTTTCCATCGATAACTTCAACATCAATTTCTATTGTTTTCCCCCCAGTTTGACTTGCAAGTTACTTAAAATCTCGTATGGAGTGTATGTTCGTCCATCAAATGCTTTTAATGTTGTTGAAGATCTCGACAAGGGTGGTGATCCTAAAGTTTTCCAGCAACTCATTGACATAATACATGTAGATGCTCCCTCATCAATAATTGTTCAATGAACGGTTTTGTTGAGGGCTTTCACTTGAATAAGGAAAGCGAGTTGAGCTGGTAACTGCGGGTCATATCCTTTATGATTAAAGGCCACAAGATTGGAATCCGCTGGGCCAATCCCACCTATTGCTAATAATAAAGCCTACTTCTGGGAGGGGCAATTTTGCAGTACCTCAAGTGTCGACATAGCGGATGGCAATTGGGCCAGGTCCTCTACTATATTATAATGTTGTGTTGTTCTGGCACGAGGATTAAATGTTGATTTGTGTACTACTCCCTTTGGCGGTTTTATCGTTAGCTCAGGGATAATGGGTGGCACAACTTCGGGTGAAGTTGTTGTCGAACTACTAGGTTGATCATTAGCCTTGTTGTTTGAGAGCTATGAATTCCTGTAATCTTTATTCCTTTTCGATATCAAAGAATCATTTTGTTGTTTCGATATGGACAACATAAGAACTTGGTATCAGGAAGCATTGTCACTAACAACCAGATTGATTCCTGAGTTTGGAAACGGATTAGTCAATACCGCTGAGGTTTTTGAACTCTTAAAGAGTTTCTTAACTTCAGCTTTATGTGGACAATCTCTCATCTGATGATCCTCATCGCATATCTGACACCCTGCAGGGGGTTTCCTTTGCCCAGAAGGGTTTGCAGAAGGTTTTTCAGGAGATGACTTATCTTGCTTCTTCCTTTTCCTTTTCTTTTTCTTCTTGCCTCCTGGTTGCTTCGGTTCTTTGCCTTTGTCAGTCAACACAGCATTTACCTATGAGGTGAGAAGTTCTTCATTTGCATTTTGACTAGAAACAGTATGAGCTTTTTTCGATGTAGCGTTTATGGTTTTTGTGCTAGTCATACCTATCACACCATTTTCAGCATGAGAGTCCTTGTTTGATTTAGGAGGAGGAATGGAAAATTCCGGTCTAGGAGCATCAGGGATTTTGTCATAGAGCGTGCCAGACTGAGTATAGATCAAGTCTAGATATTGTGCACGAGCAATGACTTGCTCTTCAGTGATGACTCCTCCCTTTACCACATCTTCTGTGATAGAAGGTAACAATGACTTATTAAAACATTCAACTAACAGCTGATCAAGAACATATGTTTTTACCATTCTACGACGACACTGCCACTCATGAATATGATCAGATATGTGAGTGGCTGTCATTTGTTTGAAAATGGTAAGAAGCTCTATTCCTATTAAATACCTTATGGGTAACTGAAAATGGGTTAAAAAGGTTGTGGCGAGGGTGCTGAAGTTATCAAATGAAGCTCTTGGCAATTCAATGTACCATTTTGCTGCCGAACCAATTAACGTTCGCTAAAAAAGGCGAAGCCTAATCGAATCATCATTTAGAGTGTTGGATGAACACCACAGATGAAAGGTCATCACATTATTCGACGGGTCTTCACCCGTATTTCCATTAAATTTAGGAATATCTAACGGAAGTTTATGAGGAATCGCCAGCCACCAGGGGGCATAAGCAATTGGATCGTTTGTTAGCCGATTTAGATCCGATAACTCTAAAGTCGCCACGAAGGGCAACTATTGATTCAGGTTCGGCGAAGCATACCTAGGATAGGATGGTATTGCCTGAGAAGTTGGTCTTTGCATACCAGCATAATGCATTGGATGTTGATAAATTTGGTAAGGTTGATGAGCATAACCATTAGGAAATGATTGATGTTGACTGTTTTGAATATATGGCTGCCCATTACTTACAAATATTTGTTGCTCAGATCCTTGGTAAGCTTGTTGGAATTGCGGTTGTTGATATTGCACCAGCCATGGTTGTGAAACCATTTGCGATTGTCCAATACTGGCCATTTGACCAAGATGAGGGGTAATAGTACCCGTTTGAACCTGGGTCGCTCCGATTAGGGAGCCACTAATCGGTGATTGCGGTTGTGTCGTGGAGATAGGATGTTGTTGTATTACGACTTAAGAAACTTGAGGTTGACATACAATAGGCGACACTTGTACTTGTGACACTGTCACAATGGTCAGTGTAGTGGGGATATTCGACACAGGTAGGCTTTGTTGCATTGAGTATACAAATCTTGGTTGTTGAGGTAGTATTGGCACCCAATGACTGGATGTAATTCCAGCGTGACCCGAATTCTATTGCAAACTCCCATATGGTTGCTCTCCTCGAGGAAACAATGAAAGGGCATATTGCCCCCCATATGGCAACAATCCAGTGCTTAAAGGAATGATTGGCCTTTGGGGATTGGACTGCCTAAATTGATATTGTTGCGAAGGATCAATTTGTTGAGACTCAACATAAGAGATTTCAGATATTATTCTGGACGAACAAACGGGAACAGACCATACTATCGAAACAGTCCCTGGATGGACTCCATCTAGTAGTTAAGAGCTAGTTGGAATAGATGGTACACCAGTGAAAATTGTTGGAGTAGCAGTAGGAAGTTCTGCTGCTGCCGCGTTAGATGACACAGTCCTAGACGTCGACGGTTGTTCAGACATATCTAGCCTATCCAAAATATTTCCTAGTGATTCTACAATAACTTGCGATGAATGGCGACTAACTTCTGTTGACGAAGGATATAAGGTGATCCTGACTACAAAATCTAAAGGAGAACTGGATGGAGGATCTTCCGCAATCTCTTCTATTGCAATCAATCTAAGCAGAAGAGGTAGACCGTCAGGTCTGTAGAATATTTCTGGTGTCAAAGAAGGTATAGATTCTGCAGCGACAGATGTTTGGGGAATAACACCTTTCGAATCAATTGTAGATGGAGCCGGTTCAGGACTAGAAGTGTTTACCGTCACACTAGGATCAGTTCTAATGTCCTCTTGTGGCCGCAGAATTTCTTTTGTAGAGGTAGTGATACCAGAAATGGTTGGAGTAACTGGAGTCTCTGAGGATGTCGGAACACTTTTTCCAACCAAACCAGGGGACTTTGATCCTGTTAAACGAGTTCACTTTGTCCGGAATAGTTTCATTTCTAGAGTCAAAGATGGTTGACTCGTAAGTCTCCACGAACGATGGGGTTTCGATTGACTTTCTTGCATGATTGCGGATTACTCGATCAACTCAAAATAGAGGGGAAAATGATTCCAAATTAAATGAATTTTGGACGCTTTGACACAAATTGCTTTTTCAATTTTTAAGAGTCGAGAAAAAGCAAAAGATGACTCTAGTCGCCTTCCATTTTTAATGATCTTGAAGTGACAAGTGCTCAGATGGACCTTTTCCTTTAAGGAGTCTGAAAGGGAACGAAAGAGACTACTCTGTAAATATAGACAAAGGGATTACCAAACCAATCGCAAAACTGCAGAATACTTTTTATGGTACGTTAGTCAATCTTCTCGAATGTTGTGTTCAGAGCATTGCGATCGATAGGGTGGTAGACACGGCTTCCTAAGGATAAAGGATATAGCCTACTGTGGTCTCCCAATATATACTTGAAGGTACGTGGGAGCACAAGTCCGTACTGGCACTTGTCGACTCAAAGAGGAGGAATCACCCAACCTACAACGAAAGCGATAGTTACCAGGCTTTACGATGCCAGAAAACGTCTCTACCCTAGACTTCTAAATGTTATGCGCTAGGTTCCAAAGCGTTTTTATGTTCATTGAATTTATTTTACAGTTGATCTTTCTTAAGAAGTTTTCCTTTCAGGTTCACCACGTCATGTAGATATACAATTCCTAAAATGCAATCTAAGATGATAAACAATCGTTTAATCTTCTTTTTGCAATGAAAATCCTAGCTACTAAGGAAAGAGAAATGAGATTCTTTCAACATAGAGTAGAGAGCACACACTAGATGTACTGTCCTAAATCAAACCAACAAGCAGTCTAAATGCAAATGCACATGCATGTATTTTTTTCGCTTTCTTAATGTGTAAATGATAAAAATAATGCTAAGCACAAATTTGAATCGTTTCAAGCGACAGTACTAACAATTTTCTTTTCAAAAAATGGAAGGAAGATAATGACGACACTTTGCAATTTTGAATTGAAAACTGCTTTCGACACTTGAAAAACTATTAATTCAAATCAAATACAAGAGTAACAGTGTAATAGACCATCAAGAACAATAGGATTCTTTTCTTTGACTGAAAACGACACTTGTGACACTTCCAAATCAAAAGACGACAGCTTGATTACGCATACTTCTTTGTAAATGAGAACCGTAAATGGCGAACAATACATAAAACATTTATAGTTCTTTGTACTGTGGAGGCTGAATCATGCAAAGGAAGGAAGTTTCTATAGTCGTATATTGATCATAGATAGCAAAACTCCTGAATAAAGTTGAAGAGAGTGAACAAAAACCAAAATATGGAAGCAGGAAAGGTATTCTCTGATCATCGCACCTGTAACATAGGGAAAGAGTGATGCATCTCACCTACTGCACACGGGAGGTGCGATGCATCCAGATTCCAAGAGTAGAGGGTACGATGGTTCAGGGACGAGACTTCAACTGGGTTCTTGGTCACAGTTTGTAGCTCAGTTCAGGGATTTAAGTTGAGCAAATGATAGTTAGTAAATGCAAATCACAGGGGTTGATCTAATGAGGTCACTTGAGCCACCACCAGGGCAATTAGGATGTTTGCAAATCAATTATTCAGTTTATAAACAAAATCTGGAGATAGACTGAAGCAACATTGATCTACTTTGCACTTGCATAGCAAATGCAGTTCGAATGCTAGCTGGCTTGACTTCAGGCTCTGTTTGTAAGTTTATAAAGCAAACAAATATAGACAAGCAAACAATCTATTCGTTCCCCAGCGGAGTCGCCATTTTGTTATCGGGAAATCTAGTGTCTATGCAGAGCTACTAGTCCCACTAAGACGGGTAGCTATCTTAGAAACAAACAGATTAAATTTACTTTCGTTTTCCTTTACGAGAAGTAGATAGGAGAAGAGAAAAGAATACCAACCTCGATCTTTTTCTTGGTTCTCTGCGTGTTCTTTCTCCGCTTTGATAGATCTTTGCCGCTCCTCCCTTGACCACTCCGCTTCAATGAGTACCTATAAAGTCAAAGCAGCATAATACCTTCAAACTGCGAAGATCTACAGTCATAAACAATATAGGACCAGATATATATTGACCACATACATGCATATATTAACAAACATACAATAATGTGGAGGAAAACTTGAATAGCTTTATTCGTATAGAGATTAGAAGAGAGGATTACAACCCATTGATCTGACCCAGCGTGATCCTCCCAGCATGAAAGCCCTTCTTCACCTCATGAAAAGCTTAGATCACCCAACACTATGACATTCCACCAGGAAACTAACAGCACTTCCTTACAAGATGTAATATTCCAGCCTCCAACCTCAGAATCTCTGGGATGAGGGATCCATATATAGATATTTTTAGAGGTGTGAGTCAGCTCTGGGTTTTTGATTAGTGTCATTCCACTGATAGTTCTTGGCTCCACTTGGAGATTTCATTCATCTCTTACTCATCCTTCGGTGAATTCTTAGAGGCAAGTGTCATATGAGAAGTTTCTAGAGGATTCCTTAATCATCCACTTAGCAAATTGTCTCTGCCATTTGTTTATTCTCGCTCATCGTACCCTATAGAAGGACTTTTCAGTATGCATCGCACCTCCATTGTGTAGTAGGTGCGATGCATCGTACCCTGGCCATGGAGCAAGTGAGATGATCCAGTTTTGACCAGTTCTTAGTAGTTTTTCATGGAGAACTTCTGGGAGATGATGTAATCAGCTGACTTTGTTCCTTTAAGGTATGAAACAACACTTTTAGGGACTTAGAAGCCCTTGGTTTATGGACATATGTGATTAGGGTTGCAGTGCCCAAATATGTCGATAACACATACAAACCCCATAATGACAAAATACTTGACAAATGAACACTCGACGTATATACCTAGTAAAATTAGAACCAATATATATACATAGTAAAATAAGAAAAATAATACACTAAGTATTTTTCTTTACACTAGTCAAGCAGGAATAGATAACCTAAAAACACCTTATGCTACCATTAATAAACTCTAAGCACAACAACAATTTATTGATGACGACAGAGACAAAATGTAAAAGAAACTAAAATTTTCGCATTATAAACTCAATACAAGAGACCGTTTCTGGGCTCGCCATGAGTAGATGGTTTAGAATCCTTAAACAAAAAAATCCAGAAGAATAGTCTCTAAAACAAACTTAGGAGAAATTGATGAAAGGATGGTGCAAATGAGGAAACCTCGTAAAACAGAAAATGTGCAGAGGTTAGTTGAGTGTCCATGTTTCCAATTTCTCTTGACTTAGAGCAAGAAAACATTGCGTGAGTGGTAACGCACCTGAAAACATCTTGTAAAAGAGAAACAAACATAAATGACCCTAAAACATAATTGTATTCCAGAAAAAAAAGGGTATAAGGAAACTTAAAAGGGTTCGAGTTTACCTGAGAAGAACTAGCATGATAAGAGTTGTCCTACCAGTTGTTCTATGGGTAAAGGTAGTGCTAATTGCGAGGGTAGGAATATACTATAACAACCTAGTAAACATAAAAATATGTTGTTATTTGTTGTAGAAGCACCATTTCACTACAAATCATTCAAATACTAAGAAGAGTGATAAACAGTAAAATACTTATAAGCGTAGTTGTCACACCAAAATAGAAATTAGAATTAATCATTGTTCATTGTGAAGGAGTGTGGAGCTCCACATCAAGATGGGCATGTTATTAACCTATGAGTAAGCATGTGAATTAAAATATATCATTGAAGCTGATGTTGAGAGATTTTTGCAAAGATCTATCATTGTGTGGAGAGTTTTTCCAAGAGAGTTTTTTTATAGAGAGAGGCTTTTTGTGCACTTCACACAAAACTTTAATCAATTAATTAGTGATAGCAATAGGGGCAGTGCTGCCTCAGAGCTATTAACCTTGATTAAATTAATTTCTAATCTTTACATATATTATATATTAAATAATTATTTAAGAGCTTAAAAAATTTAAACCAAAAATAATATATAGTAGTAATATGTTTATTTTACAAATAAAAATAATATATATATATATATATATATATATATATAATATATAAAACATTATCTCCTTAAAATTATATTACAATTAAAGTGATAGATATCAATTCTAAATAATCATAAATCTATTTCCAAAATTATTTATTTGAAAGATTACACATAAAACAAATTCAAAATATATCGATTAAAATTTAGTAACGTATTTTTTCCAATGATGGGGATTAAAATTGAATTGATACAAATAAGATTAAAAAATATGAAAATGGTTAATAGATTTTTTTTGTCATTATGAAAGTTTATTAATAGAATTTGATTTTACAAAATTGTTAATAATGATTGTATTATCTACTTTATCTATAAAAAATGTGAGAGGGCTTAATTTTATATTACATCTATGGTTCACTAGCTTTGATTACGTAATTTGATGTTTTTAGTATAAATATTTATTCAATGCATTTGCAAATTCTAAGCAAGTCAGATAATCATAAATTTTGTTACAATTATGGACATTGTGTTTCCTATATAACTTGTTTTTTCTAACATATATGTAGTCCTTTCTTTTATACCTCTACATTGTTATAATTGTATCATTATGTATTATGCATGATGGGGGTGGAGGATCACATGAAGGGTTCCCACCACACTACTATATCCTAAGACAACTGAGGGGTGGCATGGCCTTCCCTTCCAAACACTATATCTGTGGAGGATAATACTTGTCAATATGGTTCACTTGATCTTAGTTTATTGTATCTTGATCCCATGAATAGTTCAATGCCAATGCATTTAGAGAAAGGTAATCACGGGCAACACGAGAGTACAATTGATATATATGTGAGCCCAGATTATGGTTTGGCTAATGCTATAAGCCTAGTTCTAAGGGAGTGTACAAAGAAAAGATTAGAGTGGAGAGGAATTTGAATATTATCTATCTATGCTTCATCACAAAGGTGGAAGTGTTTTGTATTAGGTTCTTGTTCTACGTGGTTCTTGCATGGTGGTTTCTGGTAAAAAAAAAAAAAAAAAAGAGTAGTGTTAAGCATGCCTTAGGCAGTTGCGTATATCTTGGAATTGTTAGGAGGGTGTCTTCGGCTTGGTGTTTCAAAGATGGTGTGTCGATTGGTGCTTCCTGTCATTCTAGGTCATGTTTTGAGGTAACATTATGTTCTTGTATTTTTGTGTCTTCTTCTCCTATTATTGCTAGTTTCATGGTGATATTGGGCATTGTTACCCCTTCTATGGTAGTGTCAGGGGATACATTTGTAGGTTGTGTTTTACAAGATCCTTTTCCCTTGAATTTTGTTTCTTTTCATAAAATAATTGTATTATTCCACTATCTCCTTTGTAGCCTTCTATTGTGGTGTTGCCTTTAGTGTTTGAGTATTGCTTTGGTCATTTCTAATTCTCATTGTCTCTTAGACCTTGTGTGCACCAAGGCCAGGAGAAATCAGTAGATGCACATGGTCACTCTTCTTTGGAAGTTCAAAACAATAATAGGAACATTTATTAAGGAGAAACATGATGATATAAATGAAATCATTTCATTCCTTAATGAGATTCAAAGGAACTAGTGGAGAATGTAAGATGTCCTAGATCATCTAGAATATAATATGAAGCATTTGGAAAAGCACATATTGTGTGAGCTGATGTTTCCAATACCTCCAAATACTAGATTCGACAGTCATACTCTTGTGACATCCTCATATTCATAGATGAATGTATCTTTCATATATTTATATTATTTTTTTAAACTCCATAGATATATGGTATGCTTTCTTGTGTAATCAATATGATTGGATGTAATTTTTTTTACAATTAATATATTAACCCACAATTCTAATTAGATCAAACCCCCTATATTTTTGTGA
>APFE031311501.1:45211-62604 GCA_000404065.3 Pinus taeda | reverse complement strand
AATTAAAAAATATTTTTAATAGTAAAAATAAAAGATTATAACTTAAGTTTTTTTAGATGTTATATTGAGAATTTATCTTATTAACAAAGTATTCTAACCAATCTTATTTACTTATCCAAAATATCAATAGAAAATTGGAGATCAATCAAGATCATTATATATATGTAGAAAGATATATCTTTATTTTTGGAATTGCGATGGCAGGATGAACTAGGAGCACAATAAGTTAGGGTTTCGAGGATTCTCGAACCTGCCTTGACAAGCCTGTAATAGCAAAAACCAAACAGAGGTCACACCCGGACTAAGACGAGGACTGAGAAAGGGATGAGCGGCACAACAGGGGGGGAGAGTTCCCCTCCTATTGGAACGTTGTAACAGGCGAATGAAGCCAACATGTCACCGCAGGTGGGAATGAGAGAAAAGGTAAAGGGATCTTGGTTTTGGGCACCAAATGGCAGGCAGGATTGGGTGGGAGATGTCTTCCAAGCGCTGAAAAAACCCAGATTCGTCATCCTCAATAATAAGCTGGAAGAATATAGAAGGTACATGAAAGACCATGCCCTCATCTGTAAATTTATAGGGGCATGTCCAATAGAGAAAGAATTGATAAAATGGATCCAACACCGATGGCAACCAAAAGGGCACAAAGATCTCAGGCAGGGAGCGAAAGGATTCTTCACAGTGATATTCTCAAACCTAGAAGACAAAGAGAGGATATTTGAAGATGGGCCATACTTATTTAACAATGTTGACATCTTCATCAAGCATTGGGAAGAATGCTACAACCTAGACTAGGAGAAACTCCTCGCTACCGCAATATGGGTGCAGCTTTTCGGCCTTCCAATGGACTTTCTGGGACCCAGAAATAATAGAAGGCATTGGAAAATTGATCGACATTTTTGTAAAGATAGAAAACTCAACAAGGAAAGGATGATACACCTCCTACGCCAGACTCTATGTCTAGATGAATATAAAGGAACCACTTCCAGACTACATAGAGCTGGAGTACCACAATGAGGTATGGCCACAACCGATCGACTATGAGCACATCCCATTCCATTGCTGCAGATGCCATGAATACAGCCACCTGTTTCGAGCTCACCCCTTAAAATAGATAGTCAACCACTTAGTGGGGGAAAGGGACGGAGACCCGATGGCAACAGTAGAAGGAGATGGGTATAAAGAGGTGCAAAGGAGGAAAAGAACCCTATGACAAGCTCAAAACCACAAAGCACACCTAGTAGAGCAGAAGCAAAGGCTGCTGAATAGATTTTTGGTCCTAGAGGAAGAACATCTAGAGGAAGAGACGGGGGACAACCCTTAGGCAAAAGAAAACCAGGAAGGAAAAGAAATAGAGGAAAAAAAAAAGGAAATGATGATTGAGGTTGAGCAAGGACCCAAGGATAACATGCAAATGGCGAAAACCCTAATGAAGATTGACAACCAGAAAGATGACCTATGTGTAGAGGAATAAGTCATGAAAAGACTATTGCATGAATGGAGACATTTGGATGAAAGATTCATCTCGAAAGATCAGAAACAACTCTACAAGGAGACCTTTCATCAATATAGAGACAAGGAGGGCTCAATGATCATAAGCCAACTTGAATAGCTAGGGGCCCAAGCGAATCAACGACAAGAGAATGGAACAAAAGGAAAAGGGGGAAAAATTGAGGAAGGAAATCGTTGAATGAATCCATACAAATGGTTGGGGAATTACTGGTGAACTCAGGGTGAGTAGTACCATTGCCGAAGGTTTTTCATCAATCTATAAAACTGTTAAAATTATTTTTACAACTTGGAACATTAGAGGCCTCAATAATAGAGGAAAATAGAGGTACCTTAAGGAGAGACTGAAAAAGGATAAGCCTAGCATTATGATAATAGAGGAAACTAAAATTAGAGAAATAAATCTATAAGACATAATGGAAAAATTCAAGCCGAAATACCAAGTCGTGGCCTAGGATGCAAATGGGAGTGTAGGAGGATTGGTGATCCTATGGAATCCAGCATAAGTGTTGTTTGAATATTGGGTCAGTATACCACTAATTCTCACAGGCAAATTTTGGAATCTAGGCCCTAGTGAATTGGCTCTGCTGTCAGGGTTGTATGGACCACATCTCCTAGGAGAAATATGAGCCTTCCTTCAAAAGTTGAGTGACTTGAGGAATCTATACCCATATGAGCTTGAGTAGTAGGGGGGATTTCAATATGATCACAACCCTAGGGGAAAAAAATGGAGGAATGAGAAGAGAAGATTCAGATATGGAAAACTTCATTGAACCCATTACCAAGTTATGCCTAGTGGATATAGACATTGTTAACAAGATTCGTACCTGGAACAATAGAAGAGGAGGGGTGCACCAAATATCATGCCACCTAAACAGGTTCCTAATTTCAGAACAACTGATGAGTAAAGATATCTTCATAGAGGCAATGATACTCCCATCTATGGGTTCGGACCACTGGTTAGTTCGCCTGGAAGTGGATTTAAAAGATCAACCTAAGAATAGGGCATTTAGGTTTGAATCCTTTTGGCTCACGAACCCTAATATCCTAAAAAATATGGAGTAATGGTGGACAGAAAGTGTCCAACAAGGCCGGAATAGGATGCAGACCGTCCAACTAAAGCTTAAATAGCTAAAAAAGAGGCTCAAAAAGTGGAATAAGGAGGAGTTTGGTCACATCCTCAAAGATGAAATTGAACTCAGCAAGTGTATGGAAGACATCCAACAAAAAATGATAAAAGATGGAAGGTCAAAAGAAGTGGTGTGGGAAGAAGGGTTATTGATCAATTAGATAGAGGAACAAAGACAACAGGAGGAAATCATATGGAAGCAAAAATTGCTAGTTCAATGGCTGAGGGGAGGAGAACATAACACAAGACTCTTCCATAAAGCTATGGTGCATCACCGATAGCATTACTGCATTTACTCTCTTAAATATCCAGAAGAACAATGTAAAACATAACCTGGAGAAATGGAAGGACTTTTGGTCAACCATTTGAAAGACCTGCTTATGGAGAATGCGGACAACAGATCGAAGGCTATCCAAAGAATCATGTAGCAAATTCCCAAAATGATAACGAACGACCATAATAAGGCACTAATGTGTGTTGTTACCAAAGAAGAAGTAGAGGAAATAGTGAAAAGAATGCCAAAGAATAAAGCCCCAGGTCTAGACGGGTTCACTTCTGAATTCTACCTAGCTACCTGGCCATTCATGGGATAGGACATCCTGGAGGTTGTGGAGGAATCAAGATGTAATCAAAAGGTATGTCCTAGCCTTGACTCTACTTTTATCACTTTAATTCCCAAGTCAGCTAAATTTGAGGATCCCTAAGGATTTTGGCCAATTTCCCTGTGCAATGTCATTTACAAGATTATCGCGACTCTAATTGTTGAATGCCTGAAACCCCTTATCCCTAGTCTCATTTCGCCCGAACAAATAGGCTTTGTAGAAGGCCACCAAATCCTCGATGGCTTCATCTCATCTGTAGAAGCTCTCGAGCATGATGATAAAACTGGATCTTTCTGAAGCTTATAACAGACTTAGCTGGGGCTAGCTCATGATCATTCTCAAAGCCTATGGCTTTTCCCAAAGATGGATCAACTAGATCTTAGCTATGATATTCTCCTCGGTCTTCTCCATCCTACTTAATGGATCCCTTGGTATGACCTTTAACCCATCTCGAGGCCTGAGAAAGTGGGACCCGATTTCACCCTTGTTGTTCATCCTTGCAGCGAACAGGCTGGGCCAGTATATAAAGCAGTAGGTCCACATCTCTTAGCTCCAAGGGCTAAGAATTTCGAAAATGACATGCCTATGACCCACCAACAATTTGTGGATCACATTATGCTCTTCTGCCAAGCCACCTTGAGCGAAGCTCGTAGCATAAGGGATATCCTTAAGACCTTCATGGAAGCCTCGGGAACCAAGATCAATAACGACAAATCATGCATTTTCTTTTTGAACACCCAAGGAAATGTTAAGAACTACCTAGCTAGAATCCTTGGGTTTAGCTCTAGCATCCTGCCTTTTAAATACCTAGTTATTCCTCTCTCAGATAACCCTCTAAGAAATAACTGCTAGCAAAACATTCTCAAAAAATTATAGGATAAACTCAAGTTTTGTACCTTTCGATCCCTAAATATTGCAAGCAGAACGGTTCTTCTCAAAGCAGCTCTTCAGTCGATCCCCATATACCAACTACCTGGAATGGTGGCTCGAAAAAGAGCATGCGGCAAGATGGTAGAAATTTTCAAAAAATTCCTATGGGGAGGTGCCCAGTAGACTAGGAAATGGGCATTGGTGTCATGGCAGGGCCTCGTTAAGAAAAAGAGGATGGAGGATTAGGACTCAGAGACCCATACCTCCTGAATCAAACCATGGGCGCCAAACTATGGTGGCGATGGATGAGCTCGGGAACTAATATATGGAAACAAATATGTACTCGTAAGTATAATATGGCCACGAGGACTGAGGACATCCTCAGATATCAAGACCCTCCCAACGGCTCTGGGATTTTGAATCTAGCGGCCAGCAATAGACACCTTATCCACCAACATGCCTTCTCGGAGGTCCACAATGGAAAAACAACTCGATTATGGATGGAAGCTTGGCAACAAAGAGGGAAGATGGTGGAAAAGTAGGAAATCAACGAAATATATCAGCAAACCTGGGACAACAATACACAGGTAGTGAAATAATACTGGAAGGGGGGGGAGGGGGAGAAAAGTTGGCGAAGATGGAAGATTAGAGAAGAATGGGAATAGGCAGCAGACACAGATTAATGGGGAAACTTAGATAAAGAAATAAGGGCAAGGCAGATAATGATTCATGAAGATTTGGACATTTTGAGATGAGGGCACACTAACAAGGAAACCTTCACCATAAGCGAAGCCTACGATATCCAAGCCCGACAGGAATAGGAAGGACAGGATATCATATGGAAAAAGGTTTGGAATGGGGGGTGGTGGCCAAAGGTAACCCACTTCCTCTAGGTGATCAGAAAAGGACAAATCTTGACCTAGGATCAATTATAGAAAAGAGGCTTCCAGGGGTCCTCCTTTTGCGGGCTACACCACCAAAATGAGAAAGACATGGAGCATATCGTCAAAAACTGTCCATTTGTGGAGAAGAAATGGAGACAAATGTAAGGAGTTTTTGAAAGCATGGATAGAGACCAAAACAATATCAAAGGAACAATGCTATTACGGCAAACCCACATCTAGTCCAATCCAGTAGTAAATAGGGCTTGGAATCTAGGCCTTGGATTCACCCTATGGGCCATATGGAAGGAGAGATATCACATAATTTTCAAGCGCAAAACAACCTCTCAGGAAAAAGAATGGTAAGGTATTGTCCAAAAAATAAGGGAAACAATATTAGCAGAACCATGGCACAAGGAGGACTGGAAAATGTCTCCCCAAGGAGGTCGAATATTACAAAAGCTAAACCTCACATCGAGATGATTGACAGTAAAGCATGGAATACAAGGAATGTGGGCATATGCTTTGGGTCCCATTTCACCCGTTCGAAAGATGGGTTCATAAAACTCAACTTTGATGGGGCCTCCAAAGGAAACCCGGGAGAGGCAGGCCTTAGGGGCCTCTTTAGATACTCCCAGGCCAACACCTGTCTCATCTATGTAGAAAGATGTGGGATTGCCAACAATAATTAGGTAGATTCTGTTGTAGTTAGACAACTCCTCTTAATATTAGCCATTATAGTGGGATATAGAATCATGGAAGTGGAAAGGAATTCAAGCTTGGTAATCAATATAGTTGAAAAATTAAACAATGTCACTAAGTGGGACAAATTTAGCCAGAGTTGGAGAATCGCAAGACTGATCCAAGAGATAGGAGAAATCATCCCCAAATTTGACTACATTCAGGTCAAACATGTTTAGAGATATGGAAACAAGGGGGACTATTTCTTGGTTAACTGGGGGTGTAACCATCAACAGGATTAGATGGAAAAACAATGGCTAGTTCGACCAATGGAAACAACCTTTGAAACCTTGGAGGCACTCTTGGAACAAGATCTCAGGCAAAGCTAGGTGAGATGGAGCCAGGAAATCCAAGCTTCCAATCAGGATGAGGGAGGGTGTGAGAGGCGACAAGCCTTGAGGTGACATGGTTAGTACCAGGGCATTTATTACAACCACCCCCGACATGCTTAACACAGGGGGGGTGATGTCCTTAGCCATGAATGCATGGGATGTGGGTTGACAAGGTGGCAAAGGGAGGAATAAGGAAGGGTGGTGGAGACGAGAATGGTATTTGATGTGCCAGGAAAGTGAATTTTGTAGTGCAGAAGGAAGATAGTTCAGAGCGAAAGAGAGGCAGAGGAACTTCATCTACGGGCTAGCGATAGCTCTCTGGTATGTAGTTCAATCTTGCTCTTGTTTCATTTATATGCTCTAGTCAGGTTCTTGTAGTAATTACATGTGATAGGGGTTCTGTTGGGGGGAAGGGAGAGGCAAGAGGCCGTCCTAATGGGGCTTAGCATAGTTAGGGAGAAACAAGGTGTGGAAAGGGAGGGCCATGGCCTGGCTATGTATTTCATTCATATTGCTTTTAGGCCTAAGTTTTGGAAACAACATGGATAAAACTAGGTCGAGTCGAGATACAGGCCCCTACCTATTTTCTTAGACTAGGGGTATTGGGGATAATGAGCAAGTCATGTGTAGGGGGTAGAGTGATGCCGAGAGAGGTAAGAAAGAGTCACGGGTAGGTGGATGGGACATTAGAACTACTAGCAATTCGCTAAGAAAACACTGGCATTTGCAAATGCATGGTAGCAAGAGTGTAACTAGGGACCCTGGGTGGCATAAGTGGCATAGCGGCAAGCACAACCTTGGTAGGAAACTGTTGGATGATGGAGGGATATGCATGTATGACAAAAATTGCAAAGTTCAATTCCAAATGGGCCTAAAGGCCTAGCTCCAACTACAGGGGGATGGCAAGCAATTGCACCAAGGCAAGGGGGAGAGGCGTGGTGAAGAGTTTGGGGAAATGTTCTCGGAACCCAATTCCCCTAGTCACTTGTGAGAATAGGGATACATTAACCCGCTGCAGGCCAGACAGGGAAGCGAAGCAAGGCATGACCAGTCATGTCGGGATGATGCAAATGGAGTGATGAATCTAACAGTGTTTGAATCTCTACAGGGCATCAAGGAATAAGGCATGTATCTAGCAAGAAGAGGACGTGGTCGTGGCAGTAAGGGCCCGACCCCTGGACATCCAAGAGACCAAGCACAATGGAAGGCCGCAGTGGCTGCAAGCCTGCAGAGCACCTCATAGCAGTGCCAGCCACGGCATACAAGGATGAAACAGATGAAGGTATCCATAAGATGATTGACGACTGGGAAGCTGAGATAAATCATGAAAGGGAACCAGACAATAAGATAGAAGTTTGGAGGAAGATGGTTCCTGACCCATGGGATACATGACATAGAATTACACAATTCAAACACACCGTGTACTTGTACTTCTTAATGAAAAGTCTGCTTGGTAAAGTGATGGAACAAATTTTTGTGGGGATGGTAGTCACACTGCAAGGCCTGCCCAATTACAAAAAATACATGGAGAAAATCCTATTTCAGTTGAACAAACAAGATATCAGGATGGATCGTATCAATCGTCACATCCCTTGCATCATGGAGCTGTATGGAATGCCAGAGGAAACTACTAAAGATCCCACCCCTATTGCCCCAAACTCTAAGGAGAAGAATGCCAAGAAGGATTAGTTTCTCCATGCTTAGTTTTGGTTTATGCGGATAGCATTTAAATTTTCTGTTGTTTATGTGAGATGTTATATAGCATTTGGACATGACACTGAGACTTGCCTAGCCTTGTTAGAAAGACTGAAGCAATATTGTTTTTGGATGGTGCATAATGCTAACTTGTGGCCAATAGGCTTGGTTTCCCCTTTGGGCGAGTTGAGGCCACCTGGTAAAACTATGGTGTAAATTTGCCTTATATATAAAATAGAAAAATGGATGTTCCTGCCAAGCATTACTATATATATATATATATATATATATATATATATATATATATATATATTATATATATATATATAAATTTTTAATATTTAATGATAATAATTTAAATAAAATTGTCATTTTTTATGATTATTATAAAAAATAAAAGAAAAATAATTAATTTTTTTTAAATAATAATGATAATTCAGAAAAAGAAAATTATAAATATGACTAATTTTTACAATTTTCCTTTAATCTTTTTGATATATATATATATCAAAATTTATGATATATATAATAACATTATTTATTTTATTTAAGTGGAGTGATGTCTATCCAAAGTTACTAGACATTTTAGTTACATGGTTATGCCAATTATATTTTAATATGTCTCAATTGATTGATGTTAGTTGAATCCACTTGATGATGGATTTTAAATGAGCATGGCCATTTTCAGTGCTCTTCTCATACCACAATTTCAGCGTGTAATGTAATCCTAACGAGTCATGTGTACCCCCATACATTTCATGGTAATCTGAAAAACACTTTGTATTTTGAAGTGTCGGTTTGTGGTAAGCCAGAAACCACATGTGAGAATGAAGTGGACACAAATTCCCATAGGCATGGTTCAAGGTCAGCCGACAAAACCCTTGGCATGGTTGAGTGTGAGCTGAGAAAACACTGGGCCTAGTTGATTCGGGCCTTTGGTGAGCCTTAGCAGCTAGAGTTCCCTAGTTGCAGGTTTGTAGCCTAGAGTTTATGGAGTGGCCTAGTGGTAGGTTTGTAGCCTAGAGCGGCTAGAGTTCCCTAGTGGCAGATTTGTAGCCTAGAGTGGCTGGAGTTCCCTAGTGGCAGGTTTATGGCCCAGTGTTATTAGGGTGCCTTAGTGACAAATATGTGGCCCAGAGCAGTTGTGGTGAGCCTTCGTGGTTGTGTTAGAGCCTTCATGGCTGTGTTGAGCCTTCATAGCTGACTTGAGCCTTGGTGGTTGAGAGCCCATGGTGGCATGGTTGAGGGTGATCCGATAAAACCGAGAGCATGATTTTGCGTAATCCAATAAAACCTATGATGATATTGTGGGGGGGTTTGCAGGTACGTGTACATTTGTGTAGTTATAATGGTTGACACAACAATGTATGCGAAGGGCACCCTACTACACTGGCGGTTGTAGCAGCTGGCACCCATGCATTCCAGTGGATGGTTGCACCCATGTAGTGGTTGGAGCACTTTAGTTGCAGTGTCACATATTTTGTCATCAATCTCATCAAGATCACCCTCCATCAATATCATGGGGTCACCCTATGACTTGTTCGATTTTTTCTTTTTGTAGGGACCTTCCCGGTGCTCTTGTCCACGCTTCTTTAGTCAAAATGGGGTGAAATGTCCCTCATCTCCGCCGCTGCCTTGTTTGGATTGTTCTTCCTCCTCGGTCTTGGGCAAAGGGGATTTTTCGCTTCTCTTTGACTCGTGTTGTTCTTGATTATCCTGCTCCTTAGCAGCACGTTCTTTCTCCATCTAAGCCTTCTCTGTGGCTTCATTCTTCCTTTGCAGGACCAAGGTTTGTGTAGCCTACTTAGCTGCATCCTTTCTTTTCCATGTCGCCAAGCTTCCATGCCCTTACTGGTTTTGACATCGAAGTCTGAGGGAGAGCTCCACTCTTCTAGCCATTGCTTGATTACCTCTTGTATGTCTGTATCTATGACCAAATATGGAATTCCATGTCATTACTACTATGGGTCCTTCCATGCCTGAATGTAAACTCGGTGGAAGTCATCCTTGAATGTGGCATAAGCTAACAATTGTGTGTACAAGGTCAGAGACAACATTGGGCACTGGTTGATGAACATGTGTAGGCCTGATCGTATCAATACCCAGAATATTTTTGTTTCTGTGATCCGTAAGGGGTCCTTTTTCGCCCATAGGGAGGCAAACTGTGCGACCTTTGGCAAACCTTCATTCAATAAAGGAACTGGTTGTCCTCTAGCACCTCCCATGTGACTAACACGATTGAGAGTAGTAACCAGTCATAATGGCATGTCTTGGTCTCATCCTGGACCTCACAGCAATTCACGAGGAATTCCTAGCATAGGTACCTTGACCAGTTGAACTGCACACTATTCGCGCATTATGTAGCTAGGGAGACCACAGGCATCAAAACTTTGTCTGCACAAAACTTCCTCATTACCTTCCGTGCTAATATTTGTATGAAAATTTTCACTTCGAGGCCGTTTATGGAAGTGATTGAGTATATGCGCACCTTTTTCACGAGGGAAAATTCCTTCTTCATCATTTCTGCCAAAACCTTTTCTTTTGTCTTTCCACCAAACTCCTTGCCTAGATTCAAACCCTCGTATGGTAGGTGCATGATTGTACATTTTAATACCGTACAGAAATTACCTACATATGAATTCTAAAACATAGAAAATAAATAATGCAAGAGCATAACACATAAAACACATATACACAAAGATTTTCCCCTGGATCCCAAAACTGGGACTACGAGCTTGGTTTTTCATTATGTTCCTTTCAATGTTACAATGCATATCTATACATGCCAAAGAATCCAATACCATGGACCAAAAACCATCGCGCCCAAAACCATGTGCGAAAAGCATGCACAAAACCATAGGTAGGTGTGCCCACCTAATATAGGGGGGCTAGTCATGGAAAGAATATAACACAACCCAACATTGATGTTGTGGACGAGCATGTCAGTGATGAATATAGGCACCCTAGCCATAAGCACCCATCGTTCACCAAAGTAATTAATTGACACACATAGGCTGTGTTGATAGTGGTGTGGTGATAATGGGGCACCCACAACAGGTTCAAAAATCCTAAATTCTCCAGTCCGTAGATCCATTGCATTGTCTCTAGCATGGTGAAACCTGAGTCTGTGTAGTAGACGTGCTTCATATAGCTGGCTGTCTCTAGGTGAGGGAACCTATCAAGATCTTCAAGGTCCTAATCTTCCATGTTCAGTAGGGGGATTTGCGCAAGGTGCAAACCTTCAAAGAAATCCTACTTTGATAGCAGGGACATTGAAATGACAAATTTGTTGGAGTCTGGGTCCTTGGTGACCTTCACCTTCCCCTTGCATAGAGGGATATAGTTAGGCAGCTTTGAAATGGGATCCATTCCCTCAGCATCTATGTCCTTGGTGCCCTGTCCTTCCTCAACCTCCAAATCGATGACCTTCTCAGGCTGCTTGTCTTTCTTTTGTTTTTGACTTGCAGAGTGTTTTCTGGGTGATTGGCATACTGACACCGACTTCTTTTGTTTATCCTTCTTTAGTTTTTTGGTTTCTCTACCAAGGGTAGGTTTCCACCTAGGTGACCTCAGCACCATAAGCACAAGAGTTAGAGCTTCCATACTTACAACCTTTGGAGCATCTCCTTCAGAAGCAACATCTCAACCAGTACTCAATGTCTCTGTAGGGCTTGGTCCTAGTATCTTTTCCAAGATGAATTTCTAATTCAGCGGCGATAACTTGGAAAATGCAGGGCTTGCGACAAAATCCTCGCAATACGAGCATTTCATAGGAAACAGACAACAAAACTCAATAACTGTAAGGGTGCAAAGTGTTCTTTGTTGGACTACCACGCATAATTTATAGGGGTTTTTGAATTCAAATAAGATTGTTCCACCTAAAATTCAACCATTAATGTTGTTTTGGTGGTATATTTTCCAAGACTTTGGCCTTAAGTGCTGCCATCCTACTCCACTTAACCATCTTCTGGTTGTCAAATCATGAGCAATAACTCCAAATATGACTTTCCTGCAGAGCTGCATGGTACCTCCCTTCATATCGCAGTGTCCTTCGCACAACTTCATAGGCTGTATCTGCATCATATTTCACATAGCCCACCTCTTGCATAGTCCGCAAACCCTAGCAGTGTAGTTTATAGACCTGCACTCCCTTGCAACTACTTAGAGCACTAAGACTATCCTGCCACCTTATAGTTATTGTGTTGAATCCCCTATATATGGCTTCAATCATTTTCCATTCACCCTTCCTGGAAAAAGGTTCTCCATTCAGCTTTGCAAGTTGAACTGCACCTCCATCTACAATTTCTTTGATAATATATGGGCCTAGCAAATGCATCCGAAATTTCCATGGAAACTTATTGAATGTACTATCATATAATAAACTGGATCATTTACTTTGAACATGTGCAACTTGATGTGTCGACCGTGCCATCATTTTTCACATTCCTTCTATACTTGCTAATGGAATCCAGCTAAGAACCCATCTTGTTCAAGTTCCATCAGCTATGCGAGTCATGCTTCCAAGGCTTCATGATCTGCCATACTTGTGAAAGCTGTTATGCATAGACTAGGCATGACATATTCCATAGGCATAGATTCTACATCATAGACCAATCTAAAAGGTGTCTGACCTATCAGCTTTTTACAACTAGTCTGGTAAGCCCATAGTACTGCAAGCACGTGCACATCCCAGTCATTTCGCTATGCATTGCAAATATTTGTTAGCCTGTTCTCCAAAATATTATTAAAGGCCTCAACTGTTCCATTCGCTTGCGGGTGATATGGTGTACTTTTTTGATGATAAACCTCAAACTCCTCAGTCAATGCGCTGATTGTCTAATTTATAAAGTGTGTACGTCAATCACTCATTAACACTTTCAGGTAGCCAAACCTAGTTTAGACTTATTCAAACAAAAACTCTATGGTTGTGGCCCATATACAATCCTTAATGAGTTGTGCCTCTGCCCATCTAGTTATGTACTATGCCGCGGTGATGATGTAGCACGCCCCAGTCTTCTTCCCTTGGGGTCGAATTCTCCCAACAAAATCAATTGACCATTTTTCAAATGGTTGTAAAGATACTTGAGGATTTAGTGGAAAGTTGTCCCTCCACAATGGTCTGTTGGTTTGTTGACATGCATCGCAAGCCCTACAATATGCTTTGGAATCTTTATCCAACATTGGCCACCATAGACCTACATGCAAAATATTCTGCGCAGTTTCTTTTCCTGCATAGTCTCCTCCTACAACTCCTCCATGAGCTTCAGCGAGAATACTATTTCACTCAAAATCTAGCACATATCTTCACAATATTTCATCTACACCCATTCCTCTAAATCAGTACGTTCCTCTCTTGTTTCAATCTGCGATAGATGGTCAGGTCGTACATTCAAACTTCTAGTTTTCATAATCACCTCAAAATCATACTCATGGAAACGTAGCAACCATAGCAGAGCTTCCCCCCCAGCATAGGCTTACTAACTAGGTATTTCAAGGTAGAATGATCTGTGTACATCTTGAAATGTCCAACCAACATATAGTGCATGAAATTTTGAAGCACGTACACCATAACCAATCCTTTGTGCTTCGTGGTTGAGTAATTCTTCTCAACCTTTGATAATTTTATACTTGCAAAGGCTATAGGGTGGTCCATCTCTCCTTCGCCAACCTGTTTCAGCACTTCTCCCAACACAATGTATGAGGCATGAAAATGTACATGGAATTCCTTCTTCCAATCAAGGAAGACAAAGATAGACGTAATGACCATCCTTGTTTTCAATACATCTAAACTCCGCTGACATTCTGCATCCCAACATAATGTAGCATCCTTCTTCAATAATTTTTCCATAAGTGTGGTAATATGGGCATATGCCTTGATGAACTTTGTGTAATATCTGGTATGTCACAGCATCGTGCGCAGCTGCTTAATGCTCCTTGGGGCCTCAAAATTTACTATCATTGCAATATTTGTAGGGTCCACCATCAATCCTTGCTCACATACCACATGACCCAGTAAAATCCCAAAGGGAACGCATAATAAACACTTCCTTAGATTCAGTGTGATCTTGTATCTGTGACACATATCCAACATCAAGTGTAGACTAGCTACATGGTGCTTCACTAACCCAAACATCTTCCAATTGTGAAAGTAAACTTCGAAGAACTTTTGGTAGAACTCTTTAAATGTCTCTATAACGATGCAAGAGAATTTTGTCAGTGCATTCTTGAGCCCAAAGAGCACTATGGTATACTGAAAACAACCCCATTCTGTTCTAAAGGTTGTTTTGCTTCTATCCTCTGGCATGATCTTGATCTAATGGTAACCTAAAACCCATCAATGAATGATTAGGCCTCCTTCCCTCTAACGTTGTCCAATACCTCATTTGTAAATGATGTTGGGAATGGGTCATGGACACAAGCATCATTGAGTTTCCTCAGAACTAAGCAAATCCTTATTTCATCCTTATGTTTCTTTTCCTATACCACCATGGGGATCACCTAATCAGACTCCTCCACTGGTTCTATGATGCCTGGTACTAGCATCTTATCCAACTCCAAGCAAACCTTTTCTTTATACTTAGGATTAAACAAAGCTACAAGTATCGAGACAATGTAAACTTAGGTTTTCTATTGGATCAAGATTTGTAGATTAGGTTGAGTTAGATATAGTTCCATTGGATATATGTGGTATTGTTTTGGGAAGTTCATACTTGTATGATAGGAAAGTTATCTTCTATAGAGCTAAAAATAAGTATCAACTCACTAAAGATGGAATAGAATATATTGTAAGAGCTCATAAACTCAAAGATAACTATTCTCTCATTAACTCAGGATAGATGAATTTTCTACAACAATTTCATCTTGTCATCAGATATAAGAACGACATACACAATAAGGTTGCAGACATGTCTTGAAGACCAATCCTAAATGCATGTAATATACTTAAGCATGACTTAGTAATGCATGAAAGTTATATTGAACAATATGTTCAAGATGTAGATTTTAAAGATGTATATGCAACTTTAAGTCATGGAAAACAAGTAGAATAATTGGATTATTATGTAAAGGACCAACTCTTATATCATTTGGGAAAGTTATTCATTCCACAAACTGAAAGAGTTAACATAATTCGAGAAGCACATATTTCTCTAATATCAGGTCATTTTGGTGTAAGTAAGACAGTTGCACAATTGCAGAGGTTCTTTTATTGGCCCAGAATGCATGAGATAGTTTCTAGATATATCAAAGGGTGTACTGTGTGTGCTACAAACAAGCCAAGTAATAGAAAATTAGGCTTTTACACTCCACTTCCAATATCGTCTCGTCCTTGGGAAAGTATTTCCATGGGCTTTGTTGGGGGATTGCCAAAATCTAGAAATGATCATGATTATTTGTATGTTGTTGTTGATAGGTTCAGTAAAATGTGTATTTTGATACCTTGTAACAAGCAGGTTATAGCTAAACAAATAGAAAAATTGTTCTTTCAGAATGTATGGTTTCATTTTGGTTTAACCACTTCTATTGTATGTGATCGAGATTCTCGATTTGTTGGGAAGTTTTGGTCAAATCTATGGGAGTTGATGGAGACCAGGTTGAAGAAGAGCACCACATTTCATCCACAAACAAATGGCCAAACAGAGGTGGTCAACAAGACAATGATCCAGCTACTTAGACACTATTGCAACAAGCATCCCAAGCTTTGGGATGAGCATTTTTGCTATGTGCAACATGCTTACAACCGTGCCAAGCACTCTTCAAATCAGAGATCTCCTTTTGAGACTTGTTTTGGTTTTATACCAAATTCTCCCTTGGATTTTGTATTTGGTAAAGACATAGTAGTTGATGGACATAGTGATGTGGACAAAGCAACCAAGTTCATTGAACAAATCCAGGAAATTCACTAGGCAGTACAGAAACAGCTGGAAAGAAGTCAAACCAAGTACAAGGCAAGACATGACAAGCATTGGGTTGAGCATAGTTTCCAAGTTGGTGATCAAGTCTAGTTGTACATCAGCAAAGGCAGAATGCAAGGTAAAGGTAAGAGGCTAAAACCAATAAGGTCTGGACCTTTCAAGATACTTTATAAAATTGGTGAAAATTCTTTTTTTCCATGATTCACTAGCTTATATGCAGATCTATTGAGTCGTTAATGAAGAAAACTTGAGATTGTATGAACATTCATTGATTGAAGATCCTGAAGAGCAAAGTGAGTTGCCTTCTATTGAGGATCTATTGCCTGAATATCTTAATGAGTTACAGGAAGATACAGTTCTGGACAGGAAGGTGGGAACTACGCATGGAGGGGATGTTGAGTACCTGATAATAGGGCTCAAAGGTTCAAATCCAAGCAAAGCATAGTGGATAGAAGTTAAGCAAGTGAGGAAGCTGTATCCTCACTTGATATATGGTTAAAAACCAACTTTTGGTGGTCCAAAAGCTTTTAAGTGGGAAGGCATGATCCAAAATGGATCCTAAAACCTCTAAGTTTTCATATATCTTAACTATCATAAACACTATTGGAAGGGAAAATAGTGAAAGAATGGAAGAAAATAGAGCTAAGCAAAGGTGGAAGTAACACTGCACAGGAGCCGTCGAATTAGACTGATCATGGTCCAAATCAAATAGGGATATCGCAATAAGGAGAAGTCAGCAGAGAACATCAGAGGAAGCCCTATGGAAATCACGATAGCAATCAACGCGATTTAACAAGGACCATTGATCGAGTGTGCAGATCGACGGCCCAAATTAACACGCAATATCACATCGCTAAAACACAAGGGAGGACTTAGCAAAGGCCCAAAGAGCATGCAATATGCAATTGTGATATATCGCATCGCAATATCACATCATAGCGATATAAAGGAGCGGGGCTGATGGAACATGTGATTTTGCGATAGCAATAAAGGCAGACCCAAATGATGAGCCCCAATTTTGGTACAATTTGGGCTCATTTTGGCTTATTTTACTTGATCAAACCATTCATCTTTATTTGCTTATGCTTGCATTTCTTAGTTTATTCATGTTGTTTGTAGGAAGAAGGTTAGACACTTTATCTACGTGACTAATGCATTATGATTCCAGGTTTTGGCATTAAAAATGGAGCAAGAGACAATGAAAAAGGGGATAAGGAGACAATGAGGTGGCACTGCTGATTTTGTGGAGAGATGTCCATGGCCTTGGGACATTCCTCATGATTACCACCAAGAACTCCGAGCTCCAATTCATCTCCCCTCCGAGCTCAAGAAGCAGCCAACTGTCCTACATGAACAACAGTCATGAACTGTTCTACAAGAGCAGTAGTTATGACTTCCCTACAAGATCCACAGTTAGACTCTAGTTGGACAGCCAAGCTCCTAAAATCAAGGGCACTCGGTGGCTCATCATTTTTGTATAAATTTGAAGGCGTTAGCCTTGGATGGTTGTTGAAACTCTCGTATTATCATTGTAATTTTGGAGCACAGTTCAGTTTCATTCCTTTTTGTAAGCCAATTCGGCATGACATCAGATTATGAATAAAGAAGGCAGTTTGTGATCTATTTCTGCGTTTTCTTAGGAGACTATAGCTCTCAGGTTAGGGCCCAACCTGAGAGCCATAGATCCCCTCTGCCGTAGTATTGTTCCATTTCATTTCCAG
>APFE031311501.1:0-30343 GCA_000404065.3 Pinus taeda | reverse complement strand
TTTTGCTTATGGTACAGTTGTTTCCACTTGCTTAGTGTGGCAGAGGATATATACTATCAATTGGAGCTCCAGCAAAACGGTTGTTAAGGCTCACTGCCATCTCTCTTGGAGATTGGGGTGCAGTCCATAACTAGCCACCAAAAACACGCATTACTTTACTTGATGATTGCTACAATACCGTTACGGTCTTGATTAGATACTTCCTTGTCAGTCACACCTGCACACATACTTTCATCACAACCTCATGCATATTTCTCTTCGCGTTTTGGATTGCTGTTCATTGAATTCACGGCATAAGTAGTTTAGGTTGATGTATTTTTGGTTTGGTGACAGTCATAATCATTTGTTTTGATTTACACTCCTCTTTCTCGTTCCATTACCATTACCTCCATCTTGATCATGCATGCAACCATATCTCCTCAACCCTCACTTCATTCTGTCATCTCCTAAAGTCTTCCATTCCTCACGAAGCTTCATTTCTTGAACTTTCATTGACATCACTCTTCACCTTCAACATACTCCCTACACCCATCTCCCATCTCATTCTTCCACTTCTGAGCCATCACCAGCCTTATCCCTACTTCACATATCTCTTCCTATCATTCCATCACTCCTCCATCACTTCAATCCTTCACGGTAGATCATCCTGTAGCAGTCTAGAGACATCCTGTAGAAACCCCTGAGTATCCTGTAGGATCCCCTGCAGACATCCTGTAGGAGGCCATTCACTCGGTTGCCGATGAACGTGGAAAACCTCTGTGGATGGATGCTAAGGGTCCATAGGGACCTCACCTAGCCTCCCCAACCTGTCCCACGCTTTCCTTCCTTCTCCATCCCATCTGCACAACCAAACCATGATAAGCACAACATCACAATCATTCCACCTACTTAATGAAAAGTACAAAAACATGTCTTTTATGACGCAAGTAGTTTAGATCCATGCATTTTCACTTATTAGAGGTATCAACAGCATTGGTAGAAGTTTCATTCAAAGTCATTGCATTATAGAGTTTATACTAGTTAAATTAGGGTTTCCTAGGTTTACATGCTTGGATTTACTTTCAGTTCCCTTTTGTCAAGTAGACTAGTCTTCTTTGAGCTAGCTTTCATCCATCATTGATAAAGCTTCTTCTGTGAGCCATAGAAGTTGGCTTGAGCCCTAGCAGACTTGTGCCAGTTGATCAAGTGACAGCTGCGACAAGAGTTAGTACTTGTGCATATAGCACCGTCGCTTCCAAGTTTGTACGAACTACCGAGTTGATAAAATGAGAGACAGGAAGCCCCAGGAGTTGTAGCATTATTGCTACAATACTGGAGCTCACCACCAAAGGGGTTTATAAATGTGGCTCTATAAATTTTGAGTTCCGATATAAAAGAGTTTGTCGAGATTTTCTATGTATTTACGCGTTCCCATTATAAAAATCGAAATACAAAGGAAGTTACACAAAGTGATAAAAGCCAGAACCAAAAAATTTAAAGACACAACTTTATATTATTTGAGTTCCATGGTAAGAGGGATTTTGGGCAAGCCTCGGGCAGTAAGTGGTATTAGATGCGCTCCCCCCGATCCCATACACTGGCCGATACGTGCCTTGGTGCAGAAGAGAGAAAACCACCTTTTTGGGTGGGTAATCTCCATGCACATAAGCCACCTGAAAAGGATATCAGCTGTTGGATAGGAGATCATGCAGATCAATGGTGGGATTGCGATAGCGAACAAAGGCGGACCCAATAGGATTATAGGGCAGATTCAATATTATTTGAAGTCCAATAGAAAGCGTTTTATCAGATTTTTCAGGGTTTTCTGTGTATTTCTCTGTGTAAACAGAGAAATGACTTTTTGGGATTTCACCCGTGCCAGTGGTCCTTTCCATTACAAATAGGTGGCCACCATACCTTAGGGTGTTTAGCTATGATTGATAAATGCTCCAAAAGAAGAGGAAGGGACAGTGGCCGGGAACTAGAGAGCCCAAAAGGGGAGACGAACAAACAAGTGCCGATAGGCTTGAAATCCATTCAATGGTTGAGAAAGAGGGGGGTAGTTGCTGAGACAGAGAGAAAGCAGAAGACAGAGAGCAAGAGGGAGAGTCTATGTACTCTTGTAGACTCGAGGATTTCAAGTAAATCTGTGTTGTTTTTTCATTGTTGTGTTGAGACTCGGTTTGAGCTCACACTTGTAATAATATGCTCTTGAAAACACCATATAGAGGTCGACACTAAAAGCTGGACCAAGAGACGTAGCCAGGAAGTCTGGTGAATTCCTTGATTATTTGTTGTGTTAATGTGTGTGACTGTTATGTTTTCTAACTCCTCATTGTCTATATTATTCACAATCTTTTTGATCCATTGCACTAAGTAATATAGGCATTCCTACAGATGAGTCTGTAATGCCTTTATGATTTAAGATCTCGTTTTCAGATCAACCCTAGTCTTAGGGCATACAAAAATGAAGTGTGAGATTTGGTTGAGAACTTCTTTGAGGCTTTCAACATATAGTTCATTCCAAGAGATGGAAACATATTAGAAGATGCTTTGGGTCTGGCTACCAGTACTTTTAGGCCTCCTTTGAGTCCAAATCTAAGATATGAGGTTCAAATGAGGCACAGGCCTTCTGTTCCGAATAATATAAAACATTGGCAGATTTTTGAGGATGATCAGCAGATTAAGGAATTCTTGACTATGATTGAAGATTTTCAGGGCACAAAGATTGATCAAGATGAATATGAAGCAACAGAAAGTGCAAAAGTAAGTGGTTTGAGAAATTCTAAAATTATTCAATTGAAAGATAATATTTTGCCAAGGGGGCTTGTCCCTCTTGAAAGGCCTTTTAACTCCAATTATGTGGCTATTAGTTTAGAGAAAATTCCACAGGATGAGTAGATTCAAGATCGCAATATTGGAGCCCAGAAGGAGCCCAGGTTAGTCAAATTATTTAATGGAGTTCCACTTAATTATAAGGAGATATATCTTAAGCTTTTCAGGGATTGTATTGATGTTTTTGTTTGGTCCTATGAGGATATGAAAACATATGATGTAAGTATTATTCAACACAAGATTCCCTTGAAAGAAGTGATTAAACCATTTAAGCATAGACTCAGGTAGATAAACCCTTTGCTTTTACCGTCGATTGAGAAAGAAGTAAAAAAGCTACTTGATGCCAAGATAATAGTTCCACTAAAGTACTATGGCTAGGTGGCCAATTTAGTGCTTGTAAGGAAGAAAAATGGAGAAATAAGATTATGTGTGGACTTTAGAAATCTGAATAGGGCTTCCTTAAAAGATAACTATCCATTACCTAAAATTGATCATGTGCTCTAGAAGGTAACTGTATCATTCAGAATGTCCATGCTGGATGGGTTTTCTGGGTATAACGAGGTGGCTGCTGACAAAGAAGATCAAGAAAGGACTGCATTCACAACTCCTTGGGGAACCTTTATGTATGCTTGAATGCCTTTTGGGTTAATGGATGCAAGTGCAACATTTCAGAGGGCAATGGACATTTCATTTGTGGGAGATAAGTTTGTAGTGATATACTTGGATGACATCATTGTTTTCTCTAAGTCTGATAGGAGCATCTGGACCATCTTAAAAAGTCTTTTGAGAAATGTAGGAAATTTGGGCTTTCCCTAGAAGAGGGCAAATTGTTGGGGCACATTGTGTCTATAGAGGGAGTGAAGATAGATCTAGTAAGGGTGCGTGCTATGAAGAAAATACCCCTACCCAAGAGTAAGAAAAACATTCAAAAATTTCTGGGAAAAATAAACTTTTTAAGGAGGTTTGTGTCCAATTATGCTGAAATTGTAAAAGAAATTACCAATATGTTGAAGAAGGAAAATGATGTGCATTGGACCAAGGAAGCCAGAGAGTCATTCTCTAGGATTAAAGAAGCATTACAAGTAGCTCCAGTTTTAATTAGACCTGATTATCAAAAGCCTCTTCAAGTTTTTTCATTTGCATCACCTAATTCCACAGCTGTTGTTTTGTTACAGAAAAATGATGAAGAAAAGGAGAAGCCATTTGCTTTCTTTAGCAAGATTCTCAGAGATATTGAACTAGAGTACAATATTCTCGAAAAACAATTATATTCTTTGGTAAAAGCCCTAAAAGCCTTCAGGACTTATGTGCTGTAGTCACAGATCATTTCTTATGTTCCAAATGTTGCAGTAAAAGATGTCTTATTCTAGAGTGATGTGGAAGGCAAAAGAGGAAAGTGGATAGCCAAAATTGAAGAGTGTGACTTGGACATAAAGCCCACAAAGCTAGTGAAAGGGTAGGGATTGGCAAGTATGTTGATAGAGTCAAATTTTCAGGCATTGGGAATGAACTTGTTAACGCAAGCAAATGAGGAAATAATTGAAGAAGGTGAAGGAAAATCAAATCCAGGTATGAGGATCATATATAATTTTTTATGTTCAGAATGGTACAAGCACATAGTCCATTATTTATGTTTTATCTCCTGTCCTCAATTTTTGGATAGAACAAAATATAGAGCATTAAAGATCAAAGAACATCCATATGTGATTGTTGAGGGAAAATTGTATTGGAAGGATACTGTGGGAACTTTATTGTTATGTTTAACAGAGGATGAATTTACAGAGACCATTAAAGATTATCATGAGAAGTTATGTGGTGGCCATTATAGTTGAAAGGCTACTGCACATAAAATCCTCCATGTAGGGTTTTATTGGCCCACCATATTTGGTGATACATATAAGTTTGTGAGAAGCTGTCAGAAGTGTCAGTATTTTGGTGAGAAGAATAAGCTAGCTCCCTTGCCTTTGATCCCAATCTTCATAGAAGAACCATTCAGACAATGGGCACTAGATTTTGTTGGAAAAATTAACCCACCTTCAAGTGGACAACATAAGTGGGTTCTCAGAGCCACTGATTATTTCACCAAGTGGGTAGAATCTATACCCACTAAAAGGGCAAATGACTAGGTGGTAATGAAGTTCTTCGAGGAAAATATTTTCAGCAGACTTGGATGCCCTGTCAAAATCATAATAGACAATGCTCAAGTGTTCAGTTCAAGTAAGTTTGTTACTTTTGTCAGAAATATAATGTTATTTTATCTCATTCAATATCTTATCACTCACGGGGAAATGGATTGGATGAATCCACTAACAAAACATTGATGAAGATCCTTAAGGAAACTATTGCAAGAATCAGAAAGATTGGGATGCAAAGTTAAATTTTGCTCTATGGGTTGTTCAAGTGACTACAAGAAGGTCTTCAGACAAATCACCTTTTGAGTTAGTGTATGGAACTCAAGCTTTGTTCCCAAGTCATCTTGTGAAGCCTATAATTGTAATGATTCATGAGGCAAAAGAAGAGCCCAATGCTATGATAAGAATAATGCATAAGGTAGTGTAGCTGAGTGAAAGCAGGGATAAGGTAAGAGATAATTTGATTATATATCAATCAAAGATGAAAGGAATTTTTTACAGAAAGGCCAAGAAATTGATTTTAAAGTTAGAGACCTGGTATTATGGTGGGATACTAGAAGAGAAGATAAGGGAAAACATGGGAAGTTTGATCCTCTATGTTATGGCCCATTCAGAATTATAGAAGCAAGGGAAAATAATACATTATTCCTAGAGAATCTTGATGGTGAATCTTTATAGTTGCCTGCCAATGGGAAGTACGTCAAACATTATTTCCAGTTTTGAAGCAAAAGAATCTTGTCATTGTAGATATCGAAGTGAATTCATTATACAAATTCCATATAATTTAAATTGGCTAAGAAATATATGACTCCATGCCCGAGGTGAAGGCATCGAACTACGGTTCTTAGTGCTTCTGTGGTAAAATAACTATCCCTTGGTGGAGCCAGATGTTGTAGCATCCACTGTCATTTTAATTTTATTTTCATTCTTATTGCAAAAATGATAAAAAATTGAAATATTATGTTATAACGGAATAAAAGAGAATGGAGAAATTTGAAAGAAATGAGTTCTTTTGAATTATTGGCGGCTTTTGAATGTAAGAAACTCGCGACAAGGTCTGAGCCGTCTAATTGACAGGCAACAGATCCGAAGGTAATCGCGTGTATAACATGGACAAATTTTAATTCAAAATCCAATGCGAGAAGTTATAAAACCGAGTTTAAACCTCAGTTACTCAGGGTTGTTCACTTGAGGAATGCAGATTCGACGGTAATCACATGGTTAACATGGATGAGGTTTAATTCAAAAAATGAACTTGATGGTTTATGGAATGGAATATAATCCATTGAATTCTGGATCAATGACAACCACTCATCATGAAGGGACGAGATCCGATGGATATCGCATCAAAAAGTGCATGGGTTTTATTATGAATTTTGGACCTGAGAAGTCTATTAATTGAAGCTTTGTTTCCTATCAGTGTTGTGGGGAAGGCAAAGGTTTGTGGAAAAGGTGGACGTGATAATATTATGAACCAGTGTTTTGTTTCCTTTCGGTTCTGTGGTAAACAAAGGTTTTCCATATTCCATGTAAATCAACCAATTCCATTGTTTTAGTAGAATAACTAAAATTAGAGTCAGATGACCAAAACTCGAAAGGAATAGTGATTGGTCAGGTTTCCTTGTGTTTCTGCCAATCAGAACGCTTCTGATATATATGTGGGCCATAAGAGTTTCTTTGTGTTTCAACCAATAAGAACATTTCTGATATACATGTGGGTCCATAACCCACAAGTCGACTCATGGAGTTTGGTAAAGATTCATTTTGCTATGTTAGAACAATCGGGTTATCATCAAAACATCTATAGAGAAACTTCATCAATAATCAAGCCACAGATTCGAACAACGAGTAGCCATCACCTTCTAGTTTCTGTTATTTCTTATTATTTTGTTTTCTTGAGAAGAATGAGGTGTCTTTTAACCTCCAGTGTAATATTCTATAATGACTTTTACCTTAGACAGTTAGGAGATAGTTAAGCAGTTTGACAATTTTGGTGATTACCAACTATCCCATGATGTATAAAAAGAGGGAAAATTATAGAAAAAGCATTCAAATTTTGAAGAACCTAGAGACTAGGCTGCTGTATTTTTGATAAATTATTGATTAATGTAAGAATCAGAAGTTTTCCACACATTGTTGGCTATGATTTTGAAACTTCTTTGTTATGTGTCATCATATGTCTTAATTTTTTTAAGTATAGTAATGAAGTTGCAGGTCTTTGTTTACTTATGTGAATGAAGTTAAAATTCCTTAAAAGAGTGCTTCTATACTTAAAACCTCTACTCCTATATTTCTTCTAAGTTACAAATAATAGCTTCTGTGAAAACACCATATTGTCTCTAACTTCTCAAAGTGTTATAGATAATAGTTTCTATGAAAAAACTCATATTTTATCTAGCCTTTCAAAGCATTCTTCATTCAGAATTTATATCCAATATCATATGTAATTCTGAGAATTTCATATCACCTAATTATTAAGGGTTAATAACTAGGTCTTTCACGTCCTTCATTTGAGGACATATCATACAAATAAGTGACAAGAATAATAAACATTAATGTCTTAAACACAATTTCTACACAGCCAAGAAATTGGTTTCTTAAGGGACAACAGGATCCATAGCCCCTTTCCAAAATTTACAGCCAGTTTTGGTTCTATATATCCATATAATTCTTTTAATAACCATACTTCTTCTCCAACAAGGCCTACTATTCTTTAACAATTATAAGAGGAAACAATGGAGGAAAATTTTTACCACCCATTTCTATTTTTTTATAAAGGCGGAGTTACACTTTCCTACACATTCTATTAATGCAAGCATATAAAGAATAAATTATTTATTTGTTTCCCTCTTTGATTAGCTAGAAATTTCACCAGAAGAGACCCCACTATCCAATTGATGAGATTGGAAATTATGTCAATTTCCCCTGAGACATTTCAATTGCAGATCAGTAACTAAAACAACACTTTAATGCCAATGTCGCAAAGCATCAATAACCCTAGCCCAACCTCGAATGCACAACCTTAATTAGGCATAGTGCTTCCACTGGGTAGAGACTAGCTGAAGAACACCCTCCCACCAACATCCTTCCATGCATTCTCTTTATCAAATGCCTCTTCCCTTTCTCCTACCTTCCTTGGCATTTTTCCTTTTTTCTTAGATGCCTCTGCACTTTCTCCTGCCTTCCTTGACATTTTCCCTGCCCACTGATATGTTCTCCTCTAGGGATGGAGAGAAAAATAAACTCCCTATAATTGTATGGCGATTTTGAAACTTCGTTAAGGATCTTCCCCGTAAAATTTCTAAAACTTCTTTAAGGATATTACAAAATTTTGAAAGATAAAATTAAAATGGTGTTTAGTAACTGGAAGTTTAGCTTAGTTTTTCACCCGTTCATCATTACTTTTCCTAATTGTAAAAATAAAAGGCAAAAATATTTATAGAGTGTGGGGATATTACAACTTGCCTATATATAAAAAAGATAAATTTATAATATATCTGTTAAATTTCTATAAAGGAAATATGTTTTTCAATAACCCAATAATGTTACAAATAAATACTTGAGGCGTTGTCTCAAGATAGGGAAACTATCTTGGGCACACAATTTTTTGGTTGAGAGAATATCTCAACAACACAAAAATATAGGAAACAAAATAGGAACAAACTCCTCTAGATAGAAACAATCATAATTGAGACAAGTAGGAATTACATATTCTAACACACCCCCTTAATGAGTACTTGTCTCGATATCAATCTACAAAGTCTAGTTGTCGTCAAACATAAGAGAAGAATATGTTGATGTCCATATAAAGTAGTAACCATTCACTGGAATGCATGGGTGCCAACTGATGCAAGCGCTAGTGTACTAGGATACCCTTCACATACATGGTTTTGCCAACCTTTATAATTACATAAATGTACATGTGCCAGCAAATCCTGTTCCAATATCATCATCATGGGTTTTATCGGATTACCCATAACCATGCTCTGGGCTTTATCAGATCACCCTCAACCATTCCAGAACAGGCTCTTAACCACCAAGTTTCAACTCAACCATGAAGGTTCTAACATAGCCACGAAAGCTGACCACATCCGCTCTGGGCCACAAATTTTTCACTAAGACACTCCAACCACTTTGGGCCACAAACCTACCACTAGGGCACTTTAGCCACTCTGGGCTACAAACCTACCACTAGGGCACACTAGCCACTCTAGGCTACAAACCTACCAATAGTGCACTTCAGCCACTCCAAGCTACAAACCTGCCACTAGGGCACTCCAACCACTAGGACACTCTAGCCACTAAGGCTCATTAAAGGCCTGACTCAACTAGGCCCAAGGTTTTCTTCCCTCACACTCAATCATACCAAGGGTTTTGTTAGCTAACATTGATCCATGCCTACAAGAATCCATGTCCACTTCATCCTCACATGTTGTTTATGGCCTACCACAAACTGAAAATACAAAATACAAAGTGGTTTATAGGTTACCACGAACTGTATGGGTGTACACATGCCTCACTAGGTTTACATTACACACTCCAACTCTTGGAGTTACTAGGTACATACATTACAAAGACCACTAGAAAACATCCTAGACTTGCTTACAATTAATATGTGTGACTCATAATAATATTGAGTCTGGTTTATTTTAACATAGACTCATTTACCTTGTTTCTCCATATATTAATACAACAATGAACTAATATCCACTGCCACAATCAACTTCTTCTAAAATCATATCCAAACTTGGTCTCTTCCTCTCGAATCTTTCCAACTTCAATTCGTCATTGTTATAGTGATCAATTCTAACAAATATAATTTACATGTTAAGTTGATCACGCTCAACATGTTTCAGTTACAAAACCAAAAAATAATTCAAGAAAACAATTTATCTTACCAAGCATATAGTAATTCGCAGCATTGTGGAAGTGGAAATGGTGAGGCAATGCTCATAGAGAGACGTTGCCCACACTCACTCTTTAGTGGACCAGTCTTCAATAGATCGAAACAGAGCGTGTATTGTTCCTCAAGCCCTAGGATTCAAAATCGAGGTTGTCATGGGTACCCTGGAACATGTCCCCATGACAATTGCGCTTGCTAGAAACACCACATCGACTTCAAGGATCATTGAATTCTATGAATGAAAGGAAGTGAATCCACTCGCCCCACTGAGGCTTCACAAAGCCCCAAAGCATTTTCTCTTTCGCTATCCGATACAAAACCAACAACAACCTTTCTCGATATTCCTCGAGAAGTATTCCAAGCTCAGAGTCCTTATGCACAATGCTCTAATGGTATTAGCATCCTAGGCTCCTTATGTGCACAACTCAGTATGAATCCACAACAACATGTTCAATCATTATACCAAAATCAAATAGTTGAGATGTAATGTTTGACTTATCACCAAGGTACAAAAATATTGGATAGTTGTTTTGAGGGCCTCCTTGTAAGTCTTATTCACCATATATCTCTCCTAGAACGTTCGATATCCATATAGTGTGAATATAAAATGATACAAACTTTGTATGTAGTGATACATAGAAAGGGGCTGCCTATGGGATTTCATCTTCATCATATGAATAAAATGGGTCATTTCTAAATAGAACTCCATTTGTACTATGATAAAATCATCCTATCCCTCCTGGTGATCCCTCACAGAGCCACTAATGCCATTTTCTATTAGTATCTCGATCCACACTCTTCAATGCTCACAACAACTACATATCCTCAATCTCGGTTCATGAATCAATTATGAAAATACTGATTCTTAGGAGTGAAGCCCACCAACCAGCATCGCTCAACTACAAACTAAGAAATCCATAACGTGGGTTCAATTCACACATATATTCATCCTCACACTTCTTTGTCTCAAACAATTCTTCAACAGTTATTTTCATGCAGAACCGTTGATTTCGACAACCAATCCACACACCAGGCAACGTCTCAGTTCTCACTATCCTAGAATCCATCAAACGACTCCAATCTTTGAGTTTTTATGGCATTCCTTGATCCAAAAAAATAGTTCAGAAACTGCTCTCGGCCTCACGCACAAGGGCACCACCAATCCTCACCACATCACCCCACCGTTACACACGCCAGACTACTGTGCCTCGAGACCACCATTCTATCACTCTCAGTTTGCGATCACTATACCAGTGCTCTTAGCCTCGTCTAACAAAGATCTAGGCTTTCTCTTGCCCCCCTCTAGCACTAGGCCTCGTCTACACCACGCTTGTTCAACTTCTACTTATATGGAAAAACAAAAATTAACGCATTATACTCTCTCAAAACAAATGTACATACTCGTAATTTCCCTCAACCCAAGATGGGCTAGGCCCTTAGTGGCTCTGATATCATGTTAAATTTCCATAAAGGAAATCTACGTCTCATTAATCAAATAATGTTGCAAATAAATACGTGAGGTGTCGTCTCAATATAGACAAACTATCTTGGACACACAATCTATTGGTTGAGAGAATATCTCAACCACACACAAATCTAGGAAACAAAATAAGAACATACTCCTCTAAATAGAAAGAATCGCAACTAATACAAATAGGAATTACATATTCCAACATATAAATATAATACAAATTAATATACAAATTGCTATAAATGATGCCATTTAGAAATAATTTAATGAATTTAGATATCTAAATAATTATTGTAAGTTAATAACAATAATTATTTTAAAAATAAGATATATATAATTTTTTTATATAAATTAATTTTAAACCAAATAAAAATGATCTTAATACTTAATTTTTAATTAAAGTCTCATTAATTCTTAATACTTATTTATCGTATAATTTGAATTTGAATATATCATTTTCAGAAAATAAAATAGTGTTCTTTCCTTCCTGAAAGTAATGAAGCATAGAAATATGTCATCTTCAAACTCGTAAATGTTAGCCAAAAATGAAACAATTGAGGGTTGACAAGTTGAGTGCACGTTATTTATAATTTCGTCATATCTAATATAATATTTTATTAAATTTAAATAAAATTATTTTTAGTATTTGTTTTATTTTCAATTAATTTTTTATTATTTTTTAGATTATTTTAAATGTTCAGAATTAGTTATTAATATTTTATTTTAAATATTTATAAGTTATAAAAATATGGTAATATTACAAGACACTGATTTTAAATATAATTTAAAGCATATTAAAGTATGTAAGCGTTATGTAAAATTAGGGTAGTGATAAGGTTTTCTTTTTTCAAATATTCTATTGAAAATATGTATTGTATGTATTGTATTAAGGGGAAAGGCGTTATACATATAAGCTAACATCAACTTTGTGTAATACAAATGTCATTGTTGACTAATTACCCCTTCTTTTTGGATCGGCTAAAACTAGCAATTGTCCCAAAAGGTACAAAGAGAGGCCGATAGGATGATTAAATTAGAATTGTTGTATTTTTCTAGAAGAGATGTTGGTTCAGGGCTAAAGGATGAGCAATTTGAGGTGGCTAAAGGCCTTCTAATTGTTTTTTATTATTGTAAAATTATATTGATAATTCATTGGTTTTACTTTCAAAAGCTTGAAGGAATTTGAAGAACAGGTATAGAATTGCTTTGTGGGATTTGATCCCAAAGTCCTTGATTTGTAGATATATACTCAATGAAATGTTAATTAGTTGAAAGTCTTAATTGATTTGTGGAAAACCTTGTTTTCTTACACTTGATCATTGTGTGATTAATTTTCTTTAAATGTTTTGCTACTTGAGAAAACTTTATGCAGACACCATTAAAACAAAATCACCAATATTCAATCACATCCTTCACTTCCTCTTATAGCTCTTCCTGTAATACCTCCGACGGCAAATTAAATATAAATCAAAATGAACATAGTAAATATCTATATCATAACCTCGAGTAGCTGCCTAAATTATAGAGCCTAAAATCCGAAATTTAATAGCTATTGGAAAGAAACAGCAAATATAATTATATAAAACGCTCTCAAACACTTCATAGGATGACTGCCCTAATCCTGCTGTTGATTTTGATATTGAGATTTATTTGACGAGCCAGGACGGCTGCCTTATTCCGTAGATTCAGTCAACAACAATTGAGGAGAACCCCGACTCGCCTGGACTCCATGCGTATAGCCATAAGCAGCTGGATAAGTCTCCAAAGTATAAGATCGTTTATTTCAATAAACCTAAAAACGCAAATGAAAGTGTAAAAAACAACCAAAACAAAAGACAATTCAGAGTTGGTCATTTATTATTAAAGGACAAAGAAGGGGAAAAGAAAATTATAAAACAAATATTCCAAAGGTTAAAAGCCACGGATCCAACCGCTGAGCCAAGTTTTAGCCACAACCCATTTCACCTTTCTAACAATTTAAATCAAAATCTTTAATCTCCAGAACTAATGTTGTAGATTATTCTACAAGTAGACAAATTTATCTAAAAATAATTAAAAGAAGAAAAGACCCAGAAAAGAATGATCAAAACCCACCTCAAAGAATTCAATGCCGAACAGAATATGACAGACTGAAAAACTGTATTGCCGGGTGAGAAAACTTGATGCAGACGCCATTGAAATGAAATCGTCAGTATTCAATGTCAAATCCTTCACTTCCTGTTATAGATCAGACGGGCCAGACGATTAAAAAAAATAATTAATACATTGTAATCGATCTTTTGTACCACTCTACGTACAACCATTTGCAATGTTGAATCACTCCATATGCCTAAATCTTATTCTTTAATTTCAACTGCAGTAAGTATACTTTCTTTCCCTAGAGTAAAAGCCTTAAATACATTATTTACTTCACGAAATTAAATCCCTTTTTTTTAAAGAAAGATTTATTTAAACGATAAAATTGAAAATTTTACCATAGAAATCGAAATGTTTTAACAATATAGTGTTATCCTATATTAATAGTTAATTATTTACCTGGTAAACCGCTTCTGTAACTATAAGAGCCCATTCTTTTTGTTTTCATCTCTCGCGTTGATATCGATACAAACGGGTCCTTTTGTTAGCATTTTATTGAAAAACCCAACGTATGAGTCGAGAAACCTGAAGTATGTTAGTGTTGTGTTACAGTGCATACAGCTTCAGCAAAACTGAAAGAAATTAACACACTTTGTACCTCAGTAAACTACTAAGACTATGTCAGACTGTGAAGTCTGTCAAGCAATCACCTTCGATGGAGGACTTTGACAGCTAACAAATATTGAAGCAGAAGAGGCGAGCAAGAGCTATCGATGAGAACAGAGGCGATGCAAATCATATTACTCTTTTTCTCTTTCATATGTACTAACTATAGGAAATCATTTTTCTCGTACGACGTAACCTCGATTTACAGCAACCAGGATTCAGGTAAGGTAACTATCAATAAACAGTATTCTTTATAGAGTACAGAACTGTGACGATATACTATCTGTAGTTGTAATGTTTATTTGTTGGTGATAATAATTTTGATGATAGAATTTTACAGTTCAAGTAAATTGATTGTTCTTTCATCAAGCATGGGTGATAGCATTCTACCAATAGGCCAATCGATCGGACGGGCCAGACGATTAAAAAAAATTAAGAATATTAAGGAAAGATTGAAGACAAGGGAAGGCTGGGAAGGGGCTACATACATACATATTAGGCATCACTTTAGTCTGGCACACTGGAAAAGGCGCAGCTTCGGCCCTAGCCATGGGAGCGAGCCAGACGAATCACTGCCCCGTATCTTGCCCAAACCTAAAGTGGTAGCGCATCGAACTTTGAACGGTATGAGAGGTTCGGTCTGAACCTAAGGTTGGGCATGCTTCCCGAATATGGCCTCCATGGACTTCTGTTCAGTACCATAATGGGAAAGCAAGATTCTGCCTAGCTGATTCAGAGCTAAAGGTTTTGGTTTACCTAAGCTGCACGCAACGCGATATAAAAGCACATAGATGGAAGAAAGTTTGTGTATGGCAGTAAGAATATGAATGCAGGTCGATAATTGATCAACTAACAATACTTAATTTATGTATCTTACTGCCCTTTCTGTGAAGGGCACATAGTAGATAAAGTTTCCCTGAAGCGGGTGCCTCGTGTAAATGCTCTGTAAATAAAGTAATCAATGGCAGGCTGAATGGCTGCGTATTCTGCATCTACCAGCAAAGGAAGCGAAATGGCCTCGCAGGCTCAGCAGAGCTCAAACAGCCTTTGCTCCACTGAAATTAAATCGTTTTCCTCGGTGGGGATCAATGGCTTAGGCGCAGAGCATGTGTGGTAAGTAGGGCTTGACAGAGCAAGAACAGGCAAAGCCTCTGCCTTCTAGGGTAGTCTGAAGGTTGGATGGCGGTGCTTCCATCTTAGCAAGTGGCCGATTCTTTCCAAAAGAGTAAGAGGACAGATGGCCATGATTTTCACACAGGCAAAAACTTACCAAAATCTTGCGTTTTGCCAAAACGAGCACTCCGCCTTTCTTGATTTTCTGTGTTTTTTGATTTTCCGTTTTTTCTTTTTCTGGTTTAGATCAACGGTGGAAAGTGTGTCATCTCATTCAACGGATTAGATTAAAAGTGTTGACGAAAAGTTGATGCATAGGAAAGGCCTATCGGCCTAAAAATAAAAGAGTCGAAAATTGTTAAAATGATTTAATTTATTTAAAAAAAGAAAATTATTTATAACACTAATACCCCTACACAATTTAGAAGGTTAAAATTATTTAGGACCACCATATAATTATCAAAATATTTATAGTTTAATTGATTTAACCGTTTTAGTCTTTTATGTGGCATTCAACATGTAGTTTAGTTATTAGTCATAACTACATGTTGAATGCCACATAAAGGATTAAAGCTGTTAAATCAATTAAACTATAAATATTTTGATAATTATATGGTGGTCCTAAGTAATTTTAACTTTGTAAGTTGTGTATGGGTATTACAAGTGGTATGACAGTAGTTGGGAGAGGAATCTCGATAGGCAAATCCAATATTGTTGGAGTTCTCACATGCTAAACACTAAAATTAAATTGATAATCATAATCCTTATAAAGACATCTTTTGGTAAAAATCACATAAAAGATAATCTCGTCGACATGTTTCGAACCAACTATTGTGGCTCATCTTCAAGACAAAATTAGGAACCAAATCCAGGCAATGCAATAAATAGATGTAGAGAGCAGCTAACTAGCCATTTGAAAGTAACAATATATATATATATATATATATATATATATATATATATAATATTTTTATTTGTAAAAATATTACTACTGTATATTACTCTTGCTTTAAATTTTTAAGCTCTTAAATAATTATTTAATATATAATATATGTAAAGATCATAAATTAATTTAAACAAGGCTAATAGCTCTGAAGCAACAAAGTGTGGGCCTCTACTGCTATCACTAATTAATTGATTAAATATTGTGCAAAGGATTAACACCATGAAAGGAAAAATCTTTCTACAAAAATTTTGTTAATTGATTAAAGATTGTGCGAAGTGCGCTGAAAAATTAGCACCATGAAAGAAAAAATATCTCTACAAAAAAGCCTCTTGCCAAACTTCTCTGCATAATGATAGCTCTTTGCAAAAATATCTCAACATAAGCTTCAACGAATAACATGTCTATCTTGATAGTACAGGTTAATAAGTTCATTGATAATGCAAATAGATATTCATATGCATGTACTTTGACTCATTATGTGAGAGTTCAAAACTCCACACGATGAACTAAGCTCCACACTCATGCACAAAGAACACTCATTAATTCTAATTTCTCTTTTAGTGTGACAACTACGCTTATAAGTCTTTTACTATTAATCACTCTTCTTAATATTTGAATGATTCGCAGTGAAATGGTTATTCTACAAATGATAACAAAGTATTTTAACGTTTTAATAAGTTGTTATACTATATGGCCACCCTAGCAATTACCACTACCTTTTCCATAAAATAAATGACAGGAGAACTCTCATCATGCAAGTTCTTTTCAGGTTAACCCGAACCCTTTTAAGTTTACTTTCACCCCTTTTTGTCTGTAATATAATTATGTTTTAGGGTTATTTACGTGTGTTTCTCTTTTACAAGATGATTTCAGGTGGGTTACCACTCCACGCACTGTTTTCTTTCTCTAATTCAAGAGAATTTGAAGACATGTACACTTAAGCTAACCTCTGCACATTTTCCTTTTTCTTAGGTTTCCTCATTTGCACCATACTTTCATCAATTTATCCTCAGTTGGTTTTAGAGACTGTTCTTCTGGAGTATTTTATTTGAGGACTCTAAACCATCTACTCAAGGCGAGCCTAGAAATAGTTGCTTGTATTGAGTTTATAATGCAAAGATTTTTAGTTTCTTTTACATTTCGCCTCAGCCGTGCTCAATAAATGGTTGTTGTGTTTACAGTTTATTATTTGTAGCACAAGGTGTATTTAGGGTATCTCTACCCGCTTGACTGGTGTAAAGAAGAATAATTAGTGTATTATTGTTTCTTATTTTATTTGGTATATATATTGTGTCTAAGTTTACTATGTATATATGTTGAGCATTCATTTGTGAAGTATTTTTTCGTTACAGGGTTTGTATGCCCATGATTAAGGGTTTTCTAATAGAATTCATTTTCATTTAGTTTATTTAATTTCATTTAATCAGTAACGTTTGGGGCACACTGATTGAAAATAAAGGTAGAGCTAAACTTCCTTTTCATTTTGATTCGTTGAATGTCTTCTACAGAGTTACTTTCATGAGTTTGTTGTGTTTATTTTTGTTTTGTGAAGTTCTTTCCTTGCATCCATACAATTTAAAAATGTTTTAACAATGTTTCCCTAGGCTTGCACTGGCTCTTGGGTTGCTAGACAATCCAGCTTGACCTGGAGCTAAACAAGGTCACCCGAAACCCTTGACCCTTATAAATAAAATTGATTTTCCCATTCTCTTTTTTCTTAGAAAGAAAAATAAATTATTACAAACTTCTATATTACCATCCAACTTACATTCCGAGATAAAATAGAAAATAGACGGGTTTTTTTTGGATCCATAGCCCCTTTCCAAAATTTGTAGCCAGTTTTGATTCTACATATCCATAAATTATTTTAATAACCATACTTGTTTTGCAAAAAGGAATAATGTGCTTTAACGACAATTATAGGAGGAAACAATGGAGGAAATTTTTTATCACCCATTTTTGTTTTTTTGTACCGAGATACACTTTCCTTCACATTGTTCTTTCTAGCCTCTATTAATGCAAGATTATAAGGAATAAATTATTTATGTGTTGCCCTCTTTGATTAGCTACCAATTTCATGAGAAGAGACCCCACTATCCAAGCAATAAGATTGGAAATTACGTTAATTTCCCCTGAGACATTTCAATTCCAAATCGGTAACTTAAATGACACTTTAAGTTTGATGTCGTCAAGCATCAAAACCCCTAGCCCAACCTCGAATGCACAAATTTAATTAGGCATGCAAATTCCACTAACTAGAGACCAGCTGAAGAACACGCTACCACCAACCTCCTGCCATACATTCTCTTCCTCAGATGCCTTTGCCCTTTCTCGTGCCTTTGTTGGAATTTTTCCTTTTTCTGAGATGCCTCTGCCATTTCTTCTACCTTCCTTGACATTTTTCCTACCCACCAATATGCTTTCCTCTAGGGATGGAGAGAAAAAGTAACTCTCGATAACTGTATGGCGATTTTGAAACTTCCGTAAAGATCTTCCGATTGAAATTTCTAAAACTTCTTTAAGAATATTACAAAATTTAAAAATTAAAATTAAAATTACTTTTATTAATTCAACATCAACTTGGTTTTTCACCCATTCATCATTACTTTTCTTAATTGTAAAAATAAAAGGAAAAAATATTCATAGGGAGTGGGGATGTTACAACCTTCGTATATATAAAAAGATAAATTTATAACTTATATCCGTTAAATTTCAATAAAGGAAATCTATGTTTCATTAATCCAATAATGTTACAAATAAATATGTGAAGTGTTGTCTTACTATAGGGAAATTATCTTGGATGCACAATTTGTTGGTTGAGAGAATATCGCGACCACACACAACTCTAGGAAACAAAATAGGAACAGACTCCTCTAAATAGAAAGAATCACAACTAAGACAAGTAGGAATTACATATTCCAACACATCCCCTTAATGAATACTTGTCTCTGTATCAATCTACAAAGTCTAGTTTTCGTCAAACATAACTGAAGAATATGTTGATGTTCATATAAAGGACAAACCATCCACCAGAATGTATGGGTGCCAACCACTGCAACTGCCAATGTACTAGAATGCCCTTGACATATATAGTTTTGTCAACCATTATAACTAGATAAATGTACATGTACCTACAAATCCCCCTCCAATATCATCAACATGGGTTTTATGGGATTATCCATAACCATGCTCTGGGTTTAATCAGATCACCATCAACCATACCACCACAAGCTCTCAACCACCAAGGCTCAACTCAACCATTAAGTCTCAAAACAACCATAAAGGCTTTAACACAACCACAAGTCTCACCAAAGCCACTGTCGGCTACAAATTTGCCACTAAGGCACTCCAAGCACTCTATGCCACAAACCTGCCACTAGGACACTCCAGCCACTTTGGGCTACAAACCTGCCACTAGGAGACTCTAGCAACTCTACGCTACAAACCTGCCACTAGGGCACTCCAGCTACTATGGGCTACAAAATTGCTATTATGGCACTCCAGCCACTAAGGCTCACCAAAAGCTCGACTCAACTAGGCCCAGGGTTTTCTCGGCTCACACTCAACCATGCCAAGAGTTTTGATGACTGACCTTGAACCATGGCTATAGGAATCTGTGTCCACTTCACTTTCACATGTGGTTTATTGCTTACCACAAACCGACACTGCAAAATACAAAGTGGGTTTTATATTACCACGAACTGTATGGGGGTACACATGCCTCGATAGGCTTATAGTACACACTCCAACTCTTGGAGTTACCAGGTACATACATTACAAAGACTACTAGAAAACATTCTAGACTTACAATTAATATGTGTGACTCATAGTAATATCGAATCTAGTTTCTTTTAACATACACTCCTTTACTTTGTGTGTCCATATATTACTGCATCAACGAACTAATATCCACTGCCACAATCAAATTATTCTAAAATCATATCCAAACATGGTTTCTTCATCTTGAATCTTTCCAACTTGAATTCATCGTTGTTAGAGTGATGAATTCTAACCAATATAATTTACATGTTAAGTTAATCAACATGTTTCAGTTACAAAACTGAAAAATAATTCAAAAAAGCAATTCATTTTACCAAGCATATACTAATTCGCGGAATAGTGGAACTTGAAATAAGGCAATGCTCACAAAGAGATGTTGCCCACACTCAGTCTTCAATGGACCAGTCTTCAACCGATGGAAACAGAGTGGGTATCGTTCCTCGTGCCCAAGGATTCAAAATCAAGCTCATCGTGGGTACCATGGAACAGTTCCCCGTGACAACTGCACCTGTTGCAAATGGCTCACTCCAGTGAGGCTTCACACAGCCCCAAAGCGCTTTCTCTTTCATTGTCCGATACAAAACCAACAACACCCTCTCACAAGATTTCTCGAGAAGTATGCCAATCTCGGCCTCCTTATGCACACTGCTCTAATGACATCAATATCTTAGGCTCCTAATGCACAAAACTCACCCTTAATATAGATGATGGGTGCTCTGAATTCAATAGCATGTTCAATCATTATACCAAAATTAAATAGCTGAGATGTGATGTTTGACTCGGCACAGTGGTACAAAAATATTGGAGAGTTGTTTTGAGGGCCTCCCTGTAAGTCTTATTCACCATTTATCTCTCCCGAAACATTCGATATCCATCTGGTGTGAATATAAAAAGATCTAGACTTTGTATGTAGAGATACATAGAAAGGAGCTTCCTATGGGATTTTATCTTCATCGTATGAATGAAATGGATCACTTCCAAGGAGAATCACATTTGTACTGTGATCAAATGGTTCTATCCCTCTTGGTGATCGCTCACAAACCCGTTAATGTCGTTTTCTATTAGTATATCGATCCACGCTCATCAATGCTCACACCAACTACATATCCTCAAACTCAGTTCATGAATCAGTTATGAAAATAGTGAAGCTTGCCAATAAGCGTCACTCAACTCCAAACTAAGAAATCCATAAGGTGGGTTCAATTCACACATATATTCATCCTCGTACTTCTTTGTCTCAAACAATTCTTCAACACTCATCTTCATGTAGAGAACCTATTGACTTCGACCACCACTCCAGGCACCAGTCAACATCTCAGTGCTCCATGAAATGACTCCAACCTTCAACTTTTGATGGCATTCGTTGATTCAAAAAATAGATCGGAAACTTCTCTCGGCCTCCCACATAAAGGCACCACCGATCCTCACCATGCTGCCCCACTGCTACACACGCCAGACTGTTGTGCCCCAAGACCACGATTCTGGAACTCTCAGTTTGCGCTCACTACACCAGCGCTCTCAACTAGTCTAATAGAGATCCAGCCTTTCTCTCGCCCCCCTCTATCACCAGGCGTCTTCAGCACCACACTCGTTCAACTTTTACTTATATGGACAAGCAAAAAATAACACATTATACTCTCTCAAAGGAAATGTGTGAGCATTACCCAATGCAATGAGTGCTAAGTGAACTATTCAAAAATCATGAGAAATTAGTCAGTTACGACTACCTCTCATGGAAATGGTCATACGTGAATGACTTACTTAACGCAGTTGAATCCCAAAATGATATCTAATCAAATAATGTTACAAATAAATCTGTGAGGTGTTCTGTCAAGATAGAGAAATTATCTTAGACACACACTTTGTGATTGAGAGAATATTTCAACCGCACACAAATCTAGGAAACAAAGTAAGAACAAACCCCTCTAAATAGAAAGAATCATAACTGATACAAGTAGGAACTACATATTCCAACAATATTTAAAATTTCTCTATAGAAATCTACTATTTAAAGTAGTATATTTGAAAGATATTCAAAACATATAAATATTATATAAATTGATATAAACAATATCATTTAGAGATAAGTTAACGAATTTAGATATTTAAATAATTATTGTAATCTAATTACCATAATTAAAAAATAAGCTATATATTAATTCTTTTATATAAATTAATTTTAACAAATTAAAATGATCTTAATACTTAAATTTGAATATATCATTTTCAGAAAATAAATAAGTGTTCTTTCATTTCCGAAAAAAATGAAACTTAGAAATACCAGTAATATGTCAACTTGAAACTCGTAAATGCTTACAAAAATTGAAACACTTGAGTGTTGACAGGTTGAATACACGTTATTTATAATTTCGTTATATCTAATATAATATTTTATTAAAAAATTTAATTAGAATTTATTTTAGCGTGAGTTTTTTTTAATTACTTATATTGTTTGGTAGGTTATTTGAAGGTTTAAAAATATTATTAATTTTATTTTAAATATTATAGTTATAAACAATATTGAATATTACAAGATAATGATTTAAATATAAGTTAAAGCATATTTAATATACCTGTATTGTTCTGTGTAAAATTATGTAAGTGATTAGGTTTTTTTTGTTCAAATATTTTATTTCTGGAAAATTATGTAAGTGGTTATGTTTTTTTTCAAATATTCTATTCAAAATATGTATTGCGGTAAGGGGAAAGGTGTGAACATCAATTATGTCTGTAACACATTATTTTTGACGAATTACGAATTTTTTTTGGATACGCAAAAAAGGAAAAAATAACAGAGTGAAAATTATTAAAATGATTTAATGGGTTTAGAAAGAAAAAATTAAAAATTATTTAAAAATTTATTTATATAACACTCGTACGCAATTTACAAGGTTAAAAGTACTTAGGAATGTCATATAATTATCAAAATATTTATAGTTTAATTGATTTAACAAATTTAGTCTTTTTTTTCGCATTCAACATGTAGTTATGAGTCATGACTCATAACTACATGTTGAATGCCACATAAAGGACTAAAGCTATTAAATCAATTGAACTATAAATATTTTTATAGTTATACGGTGGTCCTAAGTAATTTTAATATTGTAAGTTGTGTATGGGTGTTACAAGTGGTATGAGAGCACAATGTTCAACACTGTGGCCAATCAGGGTAAACTAATTATCAACATTGCTATTGTGCATAGAGAGAATAAAAAAAGATGTAGACTGGAACTAAACCATGAGCAAGGGGCCACATACCATATATAGAAACCAACCTAGAAATGTAGGTGCAGTTGGGAGAGGAGTCTCGACAAACAAATGGAACATTGTTGGAGATCAAACATGCTAAACACTGAAATTAAATTGATAATCATAATCCTTATAACAACATTTTTTTGTAAAAATCACATAAGAGATAAATCGTCCACACATTTCGAACTAGCAATGTGGTTCATCTTCAAGACAATATGAGGAACCATATCCAGGCAATACAATAAATAGATGTAGAGAGAGACTAACTAGATGTTTGAGAGTAACAACTAGTTTGGTCGAACTAGGTGTTACTCTCAAACAACTAGTTAGCTGTCGTCTATACACTGCTAGTTCGAAACATGTCAATGAGATTATCTCTTATGTGATTTTTACCAAAAGATGTTGTTATAATTATTATGGATCACAGAAGTCTAAATTAAAAAAAAAGTATAATCCTCCTTAGGTGTCTAGTAAAAGCATGGTACCATGTCTGACCTTGTGCAATAATAAGAGTCATGACTCATAACTATAGGTTGAATGCCACATAAAGGACTAAAGTTATTAAACCAATTAAACTATAAATATTTTGATAATTATATGGTGGTCTGAAGTAATTGAAACCTTGTAAGTTGTGTACGGGTGTTATAATTTCAAACTATTTCAATTGATAATGTTGTTGATGGTGATTAGAAACTATTAATATCTATATGATTTACGATAAATTACAAATGTAAACTATTAGTAGGAAGTCTTTAACATATTATTTCTATTCTCTAAAAATATTAAGAGAATAATTCCAAAATGAACATAGTCTTGTTAACTTACAAGCTTAACAAAGTTGGTTGTGTGGTAGATATTTTGAGAATTAAATTAGATGAGAGTATAGAATGGAGAATCCAAGAGAAAGTTGTTTTTAGCTTAAACCCTCTTAGTCTCACTAACTTAAAAAACTCATTCATCCCATAAAGTTTTAAGAAATGAAAGTAATGGATTTGTTTCCTACTTTAGCAATATTAATTTTCCATGTAACATTAATAAAGAAAGAGAGATATTTTGAATAGATTAATGAAAAGAGCCAATCTCTACAATAAGCCAAATTTTACAGGTGAATACCAAAAATGGGGCAAAGAAGAAGAATAAATTCATGAAAATAGCCAATCTCTAGAACAAAACCCAAGATGGAGATGGAATGTTTTGGTGCCAAACATTGTAAAAGCCACAAAATTACAAATGAGAGAGTGTAGATTCAAAATATAGTATGGAAAATAAAATAAAGAATGAATTACAATATTCAAAATAAAATTTATGAAATGACCCAAATACTTAGACTCTTTATGTCTAATACGATGATAAGAGGGTCAAGAGTAACACATGTAAAATGGTATACTACACTAGATACATTCTGGAGAGGAACATGGCTAAAGAATGTGTTAAGTACCATCTTGTGTGTTTGAATTGAAACCAACCAAATTCATATTGTTCAGATGAGTAGTGGAGTAATCAATATAAAATTGGCTACATCATCCATGAAATAAAACTCTAGTTTAGTTACTTCCTACATGTGAACTATAATCTTAACATACTAGTTACTTTGCATGCAGAAAGAAAAGATATAGCTTAATTGCTCTCCATACATGGTTACTTGCATGTACATTAGAGATTTTGTTGCGGTTAATTTTATGGTTTAATAAACTTTCAATTTTCCATTATTTTAAAATCAAATAGATTTAATTTTATTAATTTTACAAAATGAAATTTAATTAAAATATACCATTTCTATTTTTCATGGTTTAAAAATTAATCATAATTTTTTTACTCATACAAAATTAAAAATTTGAATCAAATAAATGTTAATTATTTAATTGCTATCCATTTTTTTTAATTTTAAAAATATTTCTATAATGAAAATCCTAAATTGAAAAAAAAAAAAATTATTTAAGAAAAAGCATAATTTATTAAAAAAAATATTTAGCCATCCCATATCTTATTTCAGCCCAATACTTTAACCACATATTAAATAAAAGAAAGATAGATCAAGGATAAAATACCAACCCACACTTTTGAAAACGAACATACCTTTCAAGAAAATAAACAATAAGTTACCCATCACATTATTTTATTTCAACATCATACTTTAACCGCATATCAAGTAAAAGATCAATGGTGAACCGCCAAATCGACACCTTTTGTTATTCCCATCACATTATTTTATTTCAACATAATACATTAACCACCTGTCATCGACACTTTTGTTCTTTTTGGTCAGATAATGTTCTTGGTCATTAGCTTGTTCAAATAAAATTATACAGAGCTTCTTTCCATACTGCTAGAAGGATTTTCGGTATTTAACATAGGATATTCCATATAATAAAACCATCTATATACATTAGTTATCGATATCGAAATCCATTACAAGTAATTATTACCTATGAAACGGGCGTTTGGTAGATACATTATTATCCTAACATTCTTCTTATTTTTACATAGCTACGTAATTATTCTTTACATATATAACTCAGATTCAATGGCTTCCTGCCTGCCACTGAATGTAAGTGTAGTGCATGGTGGTGCTCCTACAACATTCTGAAAACATTTCACTTTCATCTGTTATACTAAGGGTTATTACTTGCAGGAACACTTCTCTTCTGGTCTCCAAAGCTGGAAACCCTTTCATAACCTGCCCGTCTGCATGATATCTGGGAACAGTATTGTCTTGTAGCATCCGGTGCACGGGAGGACTGAATGTCCTTATAGGCTTCATTGAGACTAATCTCTTGGACAGAATTAGCTGGTAAGATCATCAAAACATACACAATTATAAGCAAATAAAGTGTTGCTCCCATCTTGTAGCAATTCAAACCATTCGCCATTGAAGACAATCCAAATCACAACAATACTTCTGCTTAAATTCCAACACTGTGAACACTTGGAACCGCTGGTTTCAGGCTTTTATTTTACTTCACTGGTTTGCACCCAAAAAACTTGTAGTAATATTAACATTGTACCAAATACTCATATAATATATAATGGAACGGAATCTCATTCGAATCGACTCTCCTTATATCATTGCTTCAATCACGCATCCTCTGATTCCCAGGGATTGAAGGAACATGACAGCTACCACGAAATTCGAATAATTCTGAAACAGAATTACTGCTTGGCGAGGTACGACATAATCACGATGCTTCTCTGGGCAATTTACAGAGACCAAATGGCAAGCATGCCTTGGACATAGGCCTGTTAGGCTTGACAAATACAGTAACAAACAAAAAACTATTCGTTTTCATAAGTTACATAATATAATCACGCACGTCCATTTTCTCTTGTAATACAATCTCCTAACTACTAAAGGAACATACGACGCGCTGTTTATTTCATTGTACTGATCCTCATAATGGTCATTGTGATTTTCGGTTTTGATTCTGGTCTGACTTCAAAGGCTTTAGCGCACCACATGTAGAATGTTCGCATTTCTAGATGTCAGCATCTCTTCGGTTTTTTAGAAGACTAACTCCACTATCGTCCAACAATATTTTGTTGGAATTATGGCAGCCTCATTTTATCTCAGATTATCGACGACGATCCTCCTTTACTGACAGGCTAAACTGAGATTATCTTAATTTGATATTCACAATGTGCAACCATGAAAAGAATACACGTACTTTAGAAAAGAGTGCACGTACTTCGACATTCTTTCTGAAAGTTCACAAGAAGAGCAATCCCCTTTTTTATTCGTTGCGTCTCATAATTCTACGCTTGATTTGACAAATACCCGAGCAATCCTATCTTTTATTCGTTGTCTCTCATAATTCTACGCTTGATTAGACAATTACGCAATCCTATTTTTTATTCGTTGTCTCTCATAATTCTACGCTTCATTTGACAAATACCCCTGGAACGAAAATAAGTTAAAGCCAAATAAAATAGTTCAAATATGACCTGAAATGAAATAGTGAAGAGTATTTATCTCATGAATATCTGATAGAAACGAATTTTGTTTTGATACTTGATATCTTGAAGTTGTCGATGAAGAGACATCTAACGAATTGAGATTGCTTGGCCTACTTTCCTGACATTGTGTCCTCATCTTTCTTGAATTCCTGAATGTTTTTTTGATCCGGTTAGGGACTTCCAGTGCGCACATTATCTGAAATTTTGATCCGGATCTCAATTCTTGATTTTTTTTTCTTTTAATACGTAACGGGAGTTCGAGTGGACACATTATTTGATTATTTTTTTTTTTTTAATTATCCGAATGCAATCTATATCGTGTTGAATCGTGTCATATAACCTATCTATACAATCAAAGAAAAGCCAAAAACTCCAAAGTAAGTCCACAAAAGATTTTTATTACGCGCCTCTTCGGAAAATATATATTATATTACAAAGATAAAGAAATTGTAAATTCAGTTTAAATAATTTTTTTAAATTATCATTATTATTAAAAAAAATATTTAATTTATAATTAAATCAATAAAAATTAACAATTTTATTGAAAAAATTATATTATATATATATTCTCCAATTTTCTATAGATATTTTTTGGTTAAGTGAAAGGATTTGTATATATACTATGTTAATAGAATTCCTCAGTATAATATTAAAAAAATAAAAAACTTAACCGCATTTATTTCATTACAAAAAAATTATTATAAATATTTATCAAGAACTAATTTTGAATTCATCATAAATTACTAATAAATTAAAATAGAAATTATTAAAAATAAAATAAAAATTTAAAAACATTGTTCTATAAAATTGATAAAGCTAATAAGATATAAAACATATATATATATATTAAAGAAATATATTATGGTGGAATTTAGATTTGTTGAGAAACTTTTAAAGTAATAACTCTATGTATTCATTTTTGTTATTTAATTTAATTTTTACGTTATATGTTTGTTATTGACTTTAATAATAATAATATAATAATAATTATTATTATTATTATTATTATTATTATTATTATTGTAGCAGTAGTTGTAATAATAATAGTTGTAATTATAATAATAATATTTTTTTTGCTTTTTTTATTTTTTTTTCCTCTGTGGTTCACGAATACTTGTGGTCCTCACGGATCAACACCCTACTTGTGGTCCTCATGGATCAACACTAGGGTGGACGCCATCCAAAAGATATATTTATACAATAATTGAATGTTTACTTGAGGTGAGTTTAGATTTGTTTAGCTTTTTCAAATTAATTAACCTTATGTATTCATTTATTTTTCCATTTAATTTATTTTATGTATAATGTTTGTTTAATTGAATTTTAAATATATTTAATTTAATAATAATAATAATTATGTGTTGTTGGTTGTTCTATAATATAATATTTTTCCTTTTTTTCACTGTGGTTCATGGCATGGTCCCAGGATCTAACACTAGGGTGGACCCCACTCAAAGGGTGACCTAACCCGAAGAGCTTTCAAGAATTTACCCTTACCTCCCAATTCGCGAGGCCACTAATATTCACTGATTGAGCTAAACTCTTGGCCTATTATAATAATAATAATTATATAGTGAATATAATCTCTTTGGTTAAATTTTATGTAATTAACATTTATTAATAAATATATTAAATTGATTAAACTAATATTTAAAGAAAAATTTTAAAGTATATTAATTTTAACTATAATTATAAAAAACATGAAATATCTACAAGAAAATTATTATTATTATATATAATTATAATTTAAAATAAATATAAAAATCCAGATTAAACAAACCTATAACATAAAATAAAAACTTCATATCATAAATAATTTATAAATAATAATATCTTAAATAATAAAATAATAATAATAATATAAAAATATATATTATTTATAATTATAATAATAATTATAATAATATAATAATAATATATATTAAATAATAATATAATTATAATTATTATTATTATTATTATATATATATTTATAATAAATTGGTCCTTTTGTGTGCACAAGGTCTAAGAGATAATGAGGATTAGAATTGACCAAAGCAATACCAAGACACTAAAGACAACACCACAAAATAAGGCTGCAAAGGAGATAACAGAAAAATACAATTATCTGAGCAAAAGAAAAAAGAAATTGAGGAAAAAGGATTTTGTAAAACCCAACCTACAAGTGTATCCCCTGAGACTACCATAGAAGCGGTAACAATGCCCAATATCACCAAGAAACTAGCAATAATAAGATAACAATACACACAAATACAATAACATAATGTTACCTCAAAACACAACCTAGAATGATGGGAAGCACCAATCCACACACCATATTTGAAACACCAAGCCGAAAGCACCCTCGTGACAATTCCAAGATATACACAACTGGCCAAGGCGTGCTTAGTACCAACTTTTTTCTTGTAACCAAAAACCACCATGCAAAAACCATGTACAAGAAGAAATTAATACAAAACACTTCCACCTTTGAGACAAAGCACCAACAAATAATATTCAAAGTCGATTCGCCATTCTAATCATTTCTTTGTAGACTCTCCCAAAACTAGGTTTATAGCCTTAGCCAAACCATAATCTTGGCTCGCATATATATCAAAGGTACTCCCTTGTAGCCCACGATTACCTTTCTCTAAATGCATTGCCATGAAACTGTTCATACGATCAAGATACAACAAACTAACATCAAGTGAACTATATTGGCAAGTATCATGCTCCAAAGATATATTGTTTGGAAGGGAAGGCCATGCCACCCTTAAATTGTCTCGGGATATGGTAGTGTGGTGGGAACCCCTCATGTGATCCTCCAACCCCATCATGCATAAAACATAATGATGAAATTATAACAATGTAGAGATATAAAAGAAATGACTATGTATATGTTAGAATGAATAAGTTAGATAAGAAAAACATTGACCATAATATAAAGAATGTAGTAGGCTAACAAAATTTATGATTATATGGCTTGCATAAAATTTGCAAATGCCTTGAATAGATATTTATACTAAAAACATCCAATTATGTAGTTAAAACTTTTAAATCATTGTTGTAATATACAACTAAGCCATATCACCTTTTTGATGTATAAAGTAGATAATACAATCATTACTAACAATTTTGTAAAATCAAATTTTATTAATGAATTTTCATAATGATAAAAGAAACTATTAATCATTTTCATATTTTTTAATTTCATTTATATATTCAATTTTAATCTGATCATTGGGAAAATACACTACTAA
>APFE031311497.1:0-11457 GCA_000404065.3 Pinus taeda | reverse complement strand
TTCTTCCATTCCTCCCTTGCTTCATTTATCCAATCTGGTTGGATAATAGAAATGGCGCACAACAATGCTTCCACATCCTCATCCTTTCTTGAGAGTGATCTGCCACCACATTTTGCTTCCCTTTTTTGTAGATGATTTCAAAGTCATAACCCAACATCTTTGTGACCCACTTGTTGCTCTTCAGAGGATAATCTTTGTTCTAAAAAGTATTTAAGGCTATCATGATCCGTTTTTACCTTGAAGTGTCTTCCCATTAGGTAGGGTCGCCATTTCTTAAGTGCATGGAGTATTGCAACATTTCCTTCTCATAAATAGCTTTGTGTAAAAACTTTCCCTTGATTGGACGACTTTCAAAAGTAATGGGTCTTTCATCTTGCATTAGAACAGCACCAATTCCATTTCCTGAAGCATCACATCCCAATAAAGGTTTTTTGTTAAGTCTTGGTGTAGCTAAGACGGTGCTTGGGCACATTGCCTCTTTAATTATGTTCAAAGCCTTTGTTTGCTCCGGAAGTCCATGGGAAAATGCATCTTTCTTTCAATATGTGTTAGAGGTGCTGCTATTTCTCCCATATTTCTTAACAAACTTGCGATAATACCTTGTCAACCCAAGAAATCCTCGCAGATGCTTTATGGATGTGGGAATTTTCCATTCCTAATGGCTTTAATTTTGCTAGGGTCTACCTTAACTCCTTCATGAGATACAATATGACCCAGATATTCCACCTCTTGTACTCCAAAGAAACATTTGGATCTTTTTGCATATAATGTTTTTCCTCCAATAGTTGTAGCACCCTATCAACATGTTCAACATGATCCTTCCAAAACTTGTTGTAGATTAGTATATCATCAAAAAATTACTAACACAAATTTTCTAAGGAAGGGTTTGAAAATGGAATTCATCAAACCTTGAAATGTAGAAGGTGCATTGGTAAGGCCAAAAGGCATGACCAATAATCATAATGACCCTCATGAGTTCTAAATGTTGTTTTCATAATGTCTTCAGTCTTCATTCTGATTTGATGATATCCTGAACGAAGATCCCACTTGGTGAAGTAAATTGATCCATGCAATTCATCCAGTAATTCATCAATGACAGGAATGGGAAACTTATCTTTAATAGTGAGCTTGTTGAGCTCCCTATAATCCGTTCACATGCGCCATGATCCATCCTTCTTGTGCACCAATACTACTGGAGCAGAGAAAGAACTTTGACTCGGTTGAATTATACCAGCCTCTAGCATTTTTGCACCATACGTTCAATTTCACTCTTTTGGACATAGGGATATCTGTACGGCCTGATGTTTGGAGGAATACTTCCTAGAATTAGATGAATAGCATGATCATGATCATGCACAGGTGAGAGACCTCTGGGAGTCTCAAATACCTTGGAATGATTGTCTAGGACTTTTTGGAGATTTGGAGAAATAGATGATTCCAATGTGGAAACTTCTAGCGAACATAATTGTGCAATTACACCTCTTTGTTCCTTTTTTAGAAGCTTTGTCATACTAGTAGAGCTGATTATCTTTCTTGGTTTCCCTGCAATACCCCTTAATTCAACTTCCTTTCCTTCCGTAGAAAATTTGATGAAAAGTTCTTGAAAATTAAAAGCTATTATACCCAAGGATTGTAGCCATTGGTCTCCTAGTACAACATCAACACCTCCCATTGGAATAGAAAGCATTGGGCTAGTTAATACATATTCTCCCATGGATAGCTTGATATTATGGCATTTTGTAGAGAAATTTATTGTTCCTCCATTTGCAATCATCACTTGACACTTTGGTGTTGGATATAGGAAGAAATTCAATTCTTTTGCTACCTTACAATGAATAAAATTGCAGGTACTTCCCGAATCAATCAACACTATTACCTTTTTCTTCTTGATTTGCTCTTCTATCTTGATGGTTTGAGGAGTGGTAATTCCCGCCAATGCATTAAAAGATATGGTTGGATTCATTTGTACAACTGTCTATACACTGAATCGAACTCAATTAAGACCAAATTGTGACAAAACCCCATATGAGCTATGGAAAGGAAGACCTGATTCGGTGAAGTACTTCAAGATCTTTGGAAGCAAGTGCTTCATAAAAATAAATGATGGCTCACCCAAAAATTTTGATTCTTGGGTTGATGAAGGGATATTTCTCGCATACTCTACACAGAGCAAGGCTTACAAGTGCTAAAATTATCGACTGAAGAAAACAATGGAAAGCATTGATGTAAAGGTTGATGAAGATCTTCCAAAAAGGGAAATTGAAGAACATGAAGATGACTTTCTCATTGAAGAAGAAGAACCTAAAGAAGAAGAAATAAATGAGGAAGAAGAAGAGGAAAGAGAACCACCTAACACCCCTTCAAAGATGAAGCATGTACAAAGACATCATCCAGAAGAGTAGATCATTGGAGATAAAGATGAAGGTGCGTAGACCCAAAGAAGGACATCAATCACACCCAAGAGAAAAGTCATTGCCATCCTATCTATGACAGAACCATAAACATTTGCAGAAGCAAGTAAGGATCCTCATTGGGTAAAAGCCATGGAAGAAGAAATGTCCCAAATTGAGAGGAACAATACTTGGGAGCTGGTACCTCGTCCAAAGGAAAAAAAATAAAAGGAACCAAATGGGTGTTCAAAAATAAAATGAATGAGGAAGGGCAAGTTATCAGAAACAAGGCAAGACTTGTCTGCAAAGTCTATTCACAAATTGGAGTTAACTTTGAAGATACATTTGCACCAGTGGCCCGAATGGAAGCTATCAGGATGTTCTTGGCATTTTCTTGCTCAAAAGGATTCAAAATATATCAAATGGACATGAAATCAGTATTTCTAAATGGGAACTCAAGCAGGAAGTCTTCATGGAGCAGCCAGAAGGTTTTGATCTAACAGCAGGAAAGGACTTAATCTGTAAATTGAAAAAGGCTTTATATGGGTTGAAACAAGCTCCTACAGCTTGGTATGCAAAACTGGATAACTATCTACAACAACAAGGTTTCAAAAAGGGAGTGGCTGGAAGCGATCTATACATAACGAAAGATCAAGGGAAGTTACTAGTTGCTCTTGTTTATGTCGATGATCTGATTTTTGCTAGTAATAATGACGAAATGAGCAATGAATTTTCTCAAATCATGGCAAAAGAGTTTGAGATGTAAATGATAGGAGAGCTATCCCACTTCCTTTGACTTTAAGTATCTCAAACCAGAGCAGGATTGTGTATATCTCGAGCCAAATATCCAAAAGACATGATCAAAAAATATGGAATGGAGGATTGTGCACCCATGAACACACCTATGACCACAACCTGCAAATTGAGCAAAGATGATGATTCCCCTCTAGTAGATGCAACTCATTACAGGTTAATGATTGGAGCCCTTCTATACTTAACAGCTACACGACCAAACATAATGCAAGCAGTAGGAATGGTGGGAAGATTTCAATCTGCTCCCAAACAATCCCATTTATTAGCTGTAAAAAGAATTCTCAAATATCTAAAGGGAACTTTTGATTTCGGTCTTTGGTACCCAAAGAACTCAATACTGACTATAACTGCATACACCGACACTGATTGGGCTGGAAGTATAGATGATCAGAAAAGTACTAGTGGAAATGCATTCTTCCTAGGAGACTGTTTAGTATCGTGCCTCAGCAAAAAACAATCATCCATATCATTATCCACAGCCGAAGCCAAGTATATTTCTGCAAAAGATTGTTGTACTCAGATACTATGGATGAATGAAGCTCTAAAAGATCTCGACATATGTGTAGATCAACCAATTACCATCCATTGTGAAAACATAAGTGCTATCAGTCTCAGCAAAAATCTAGTGATTTACTCAAGAACCAAACATATACCAATCAAGTATCATTTCCTCCATGAGCAAGTAGCTGAACAAAACATTGTCTTGGAATATATCAGTACTAAGGAGTAGATAGCTAATATTTTCACAAAGCCTCTTCCTCAAGAAGAATTCGAACATCTGTGTCAAAAGATGGGGGTTGTTTCTTTATCATCACTCAAGTGCATTCATAAAGATGTAGTAGAACAGTGGGAGTAGTTTGATAGGGGGAGTCCATATGCATTCCTCTGCCATTGACGTCAAAGGGGGAGAGAGCAGAAGAATATTGCCATCAATAACAAAGGGGGAGATTGTTGGACACAAATTGTCATTGATGTCAATATGGCAATATTCAAGGAAGGAGACAGAGCCAAAGAAGAGGATCCACCAGAGGATCAAACGACACAAAGAGGTGATAGAGCCAATGGAGGCATGCAAATAAGTCATCGGAGAGCTTATATGTATGCAGGTAAAACCTACAAGCAGAGCCATCGGAGCAACAGAGGTGTAGACAAAGCAAACAAATGACGCAGAAAGCCATCGAAGCGACAGAGGATACAAACAACGATCGGAGAGCTTATACGCATGCATTTAACAACTATCACACATATGTGTGCAACTGCCACCACAACAAACAGAGCCAAAACAAAGCCATCAGAGGAATCAAATTACACATTTGAGAGCTATCAGAGGCAAAACCCATGCATATATGCATTAACAACTATCGCATCTGTTGCTACATCCCAAGCCGTCGAGCCCTGAACCTTTGGCATTTGCGATAAAGATTATCGCATCGGAATTTCAGAGTGGGTATCACAAGTGTGTAAGGCCCTGATCATATGTGACTTGCGATCGTGGATAGCGATATCACATCGAACCTGACCCTGTGTGACTTGCAATTGTCGATAGCGATATCGCATCGGACCTCCGCCAAGGGCAACCCTCGATTGTGATAAGGTTGCGAACCCGATAGGTATATTAACTTCTGTTTATTGTTATATTGCATCCAACACATCAGGAGCGGAAGTCATGAAGTGCCAAGTGGACCATTGCGATCGCCGATAGCGATTATCGCATCGGGAATTCAGAGCAAAGGGAACATAGTGTTAAGCGGCCCTTTCCTTGTGATTGTCGATTGCGATAAGGTTGGACTTGACGAGAATATCAACTGTAGTTTATATAATATCGCGTCAAGCAAGGGAATCGACCATCGACAATCGGCTGTGTTATGTGTGAACCTCTAAAAGTGGCGATTGCGATAAAAGGATGATGTGGCATAGGAAGCTAAAGCGAATGGAGAAGGGAAGCCAGAAGGTCGAGCGAGTGTTGAGGAAGCCGAAGCTCAACCGAGTGAGGAGGAAGCCAAAGAGCTAGCGAGCAAGGGGAAATGAATGGACAAAGCATGAGAATGTATAAAAACCTAAAAAAAAAGAGAACGAGAGGTGCGGTTGTTGTGTTGAATACCTTGAGTATGAGATAGTGGAAGTAGTAGAGGCAAAAGGGGTAGCAGAAGTTGAATAGAGTGAAGCAGCATACCAGTGTATACCAAAGTTGGGTTGGATCCCAAGAGTTGGAGCCTCAGAATTGAACACGATTGAAGTCATTAGGGGTAGGTGCTCCAAAGTGCAGAACCACTGCAAAACAGAGTTGGTGCTCTAGAGGTTGGAGCCTCACTGAAGTCCAAGTTGGAGCTTGGCAACTAATTCACAATCATATTTATACTTATATTGTATTTATTTCATTGCACTGAATTGAGTTTTAATAAAAGCATTTATTCTGATTATTGATCTCTATGTTCTGTGTATACATATACATATCTATATATGCTTTTGGCAATCACTAGAACAAAAAATAATAAATACTGATTCACCCCCCCTCTCAGTGTTTCCAACAAATAAGTTAATTTTATTGTGTTCCCTCATAGTTGGGGAGCTTAAAAAGTTTATTCATTGTCAAGAATTCAAAATTTAAGCTTTGGTTAAACTCTCTTATATCATGATTGAAAAGTGATGCTTTGAGTTATGCATAGCAGAACAAGATAATTAAACCATTGGTAATCATGGTAAGGCATGACCAGCATACTAATGCAATATTAACTCTTGATAACAAGCAATGCATATATGAGAAGGATATGATTACTTTAGATTGTACATTGACAAGTGTGACTTACATGTAGGACTCATTATGGGGATACAATGAGTTGCATGGATGTGCTTTCATATGTGAAGGAATCATAAATTCTCACAACTAAATTATGATAAAATCAAAGAGAAACTTACCATGTATGAGGGAGAATCTGTGGTCTATTTGACACTGGTTAGATACCATATAGGTCAAATAAAAAATTATGTTTATTTTAAAAATCATTAAATAAAATTCTTAAAAGAGTATATCTATATATATATATATATATGAGAAAAGTGGAATTAATCAAGGTTTTAGATAGATATAATGCCGGGGAGGAAGAGAGACTCCCTAGAAAACTATATGGGAATGAGACAAATCTCTAGGAGGGAAAGAGTAATGCAAAGGAAAGACAAAATTGATGATCTCAATAAGTAATAATGATTGGTGGATTTATTTTTTTTCTAGGGAAAAGTATCATAATTTTCATTATCAAGGAAAATTACATGTTGTAAATGCCATAGGCATATGCAGAGCGAGTGACCGTAGTCATATGTAATTTGTTAAGATCTGAAGGAGTCTATACAAAAACCTAGAGGAAGGTATGCATCCTATATCTGATCATATACATTATATATACATTATATATACATAGTTTCAAAAAGTTTTCAAATTTTCACCCACGGTGATTACTGTTCTGTAGTCAATAGATAGAACTGAAAACAAGTTACGGCCTATCATCCCTCTATAGATCTTGATCGATATATGGTCTATGGAAGTAATGGTAGATCTGCTCTGGTCTGTGGTCACAGATCAACCATTCCCCTCTGTGATGGTGCATTGTCACTTTTGAAAGCTCATTCGAAAGTTCGTTGTGCTCCCTGTAGATATGAGCACATGAAATATGATCAAAATGAGTTTTTAAGAACAATGCATCATCTAATATGGTTCAGAGAGTATGAGCATGGCATGTAGAAGTGTATTTGAACTAGTTAATAACAATATTGGAGTCCCCAAAGACTTGTAAATTCCTACATTTTTTGTTTAATGCAAAGTATAAGGGATGATGAAGTGTTAGGAGCTCCACAAAATTATTTGTTCCACCCCCAACCTCATGCAAATATGGAAGATATGTGTCTTAGATATATATAGGATAATGCCACCGCCACACCCTTGGTCTTTTGTAGAACTGTCGAAGTAGGCCCAAGGATGAAATTTGTCTATAACCTCTGGAATGATGGTATGAACCATGGAAACCAGTTTATCATATGGGATTCCAATGTAACTATTGCATAGGGATAATGAGTGGCCAAATTATTTTCTTCCCATGAGAAATGTTGTTGTTCCTGCTCATCCATATGTGCCAACACACAATTAAAGGGAGATTTTGAGTTTTTGGATTAGGGGCTTCAGTCCACTATTTGTTCTAGGCATTCAGTATATAATCACCAACCCATCCCTGAGATATATATAGTGTATGCATCACCTGCTCCTAGATCTACTGAGTTGTGGGGTAGGAGAGAAACATATGGTGATTTGATTTCTCCTCCCCATGCCATAATACACACTAGGAGCGTCCCTAAAAAGAGCGTTTCGTGATATTTGTTCCAGATGGGGTCTTGTACATGATTATGTTCCACATCAGGAGACTTGTGCGTAATGGGCCTTTCAACTTCCATAACTAACTCGACCAGCTTTACAATGAAATAGGCTTATGGAAAGCATGTATAATAGGGTAACCCTCCTTTGGTGTGTAAGTCCCCTTCTGAGCAAGGGCCCATATCATTTCATCATCAACATTCCTAAGTCTCACATAGGATTCTATTAAAGCTGCAACGTTTCTCCTCCACTCCATATGCCACTATTCTGGTATATCAAGGGCCTCCTCTGATAGCCAATATTGCTGATATATGGTTGTATTTAATAAATCCCCAATTTGTGCAATGGTTGCCACTCCACTACGATTAAGGGAATAAATCAACCCAAGAGAGATATTGTGTAAGTTGCCGCATCCAATCCATGGATCAGCTCCAATGTGTACAGACATGTCATTGCCAATATGCTAAGTAAGACCACTTCTTATAATGGGTAGGGTGTGTATGACAACTCTCCAAATCACTAATATTCCTTTCCTGTTCCAATCTGGTAACCTTATCTAGTCCATAACTGAACAAGGCTAGATATATTTATATGTAACCACCTCTATCCGAAGGCTTTTGTGCTTTAGGAAAAGCCATCCTAGATTGGCCGCAAGTGCTTGTGTGAATGCAAAAATATTTTTGAGGTCCCAGCCTCCCAATTTTTTGGGGACTGCAATTCTGTTCCATTTGACCCATGCAAATTGTTTCCCATCCTTGTGTCCCTTCCATAAGAAATGGAAACATAATCACTGAATCTTGTGTAAGATAACTTGGCGAATCCAGGCTAGGGACATCTAGTAGACCAGGGTTGCTTCTAGAACAAATTTAATGAGCACCAGTCTACCAGCTTTGGATAGTAATTGATGGCTCCAATTGTTTAATATTTTTTCCACCGTGGCAACCAAATAGGTCCAATATGTAATTTTGTATCCATCTGCTTTAATCTTGAAGCCAGTGTACTTCAAACCATCCTCTAGTATTAGAATTTGGAAGGGGCAGGTGTGATATGCTTGATAGGTCTCCTGTTGAGAGCAAGCTGATAAAGTAATAGTGGATTTGGCCCCATTAATTTCCATCGTTGTTGCAGCGCAAACTAATTGCATCACTTTAGAGAGGGTGTTGTTGTCCTATATACCTCCATCTAAGAATATCAAAATATCATCCACAAAAAGAAAATGCATAAGTGTGCATCGTTCCGTCATATTGAGGCTCGTGAGCCTCCCGACTCTTTTTTCTAAAGCAATCAGCCTACTTAAACCTTCCATTACAATAAGGAAAAGTAGTGGGGAGAGTGGACATCCCTACCTGATTCCTCGCTCCGCCTGAAAGAAATGGTAGGCTGATCCATTGTTTAAAGTTTTGAAGGATACAATTGTGATACAACATATGATCTATCTAATGAAGGCATGTGGAAAGCCCAAGTGTGTAAGGATCATCTTGATAAATATCGAGCTGACCCAACAAAGGCCTTTGAGAGGTCAATTTTGAGAATAGCCCCTTTAAGGCTCTTCTATTTAATGGAGTGGAGGGCCTCTTGTGTTGTACCAATGGCCTCTTGAATTTTATGGTTGTGTAGGAAGGAAAATTGTTCAAAGGATATGTTGTTTAATAGGATCGGCTTGATGTGATTGGCAATTATATTGGCAATAATTTTGTATAGGCAATTACAGAGGGATATAGGCCGGAAATCATTGAAAGATAGCGTGGAGTCTGTCTTGGGTATAAGGGTGATATAGGTAGAATTTATAGCTTCATACATTCTTCCTGATGAGCGACATTCCTCGATCACATTGAGTAGGTCGAAGCCAATAATGTCAAAGAAAGTAAGATAGAATTCCATGGACCAATTGTCTGGCCCCGACTTTTGTCCTTTTTAAACCACTTCAGGGTACTTTCCAGTTCCCCCATAGTTACAGGTTTGATGAGGTCTTGCTTTGAGTTTGGCTCCACAAATCTAGGATAATGCCCCAGAATGTAGGTAATGTCAATAAGAGTTGTGCCTGGTGGGGCTTTGAAAAGATACTTGAAGTGAGTGTTCCCCAACCTAGCCAGTTGATTATAGGATTTAGTAATCAGACCCTATTTAGTAGGCATCTACCAAATAGTATTGTTGGCTTTCCTTCCATTGGCATATTTATGAAAGAATTTAGTGTTGCCATCCCCATCTTGTAACCAAATTTCTCTGCTGCTGAGTCTCCATGTTTCTTCCCGTTCTAGTAGGAACTTGGATTTCTCGGCTTCTAAGTCCATAAGGTGTAGCATTGCTTCGATAGAGGTGTACCCTCTGCCTTGATCATCCATTAGTGAGGCCAGCTGATTTTAATGTCACAAACGGTATGCTCCTCCCTGGGATTTTTCCCCTTGGTCCAATCAATGGATATTCTCTTGAGAATGACCAAGTTGTAGCCAAAACCATTGGCCTTAATTTGATCATTTTGTAGGGGATGAGCTTTCCAAAATTCTGTAACCAACTTGAGATATTCAGGTTCCTTTAACCAGGTCAAGTTAAATTTGTAGGGAGCCCTGGGTTTTTTAGAGGAGCTTGCCAATCCAAATAGATAAGGGAATGATCTGAGATCCCACGAGTGCCCACCCACTATCTGTAATTAGTGAGGGAAGTGATCAGGTCTTCATGTATGAGAAACTTGTCAAGTCTCCTACCGAGAGCTTCTTCTCTAGTCCTTCTATTGTGCCATGTTGACAAATTCTTGTTCATAGGGATGCCAATAAGATTGTGTTGCTCCAGAAGTAATCCCAATTGATTTGAGAGTGGATCCAACTGTGAGTTGTGTCCCCAGGATTCTTCATGATTGATGGTGAAGTTTAAATCTCTCCCTAGTATAGTGGAGTGGTCAATCAGGGGGTTCTCTAGTATCTTCTGCCAGAAGTCCAGTCTACTATGATTGGGGGCGTCAATGTTCATAATATAGAGATTTCTGCCCAATTCAGCTCAAAATATATCCATACCCAAGAATCAATGGCCTCCCCATGCAGAGGTGACCTTGATGGATTCTGGGTTTACCCCAAGCGGAATACCCCCCGATCTCCCAGGAGCATCCAGAGCTTGAAAATTCCATCTTGACATGATGGTTAGGAGAGTCCTAACAATTAGCTCAAATCTACCCAAGGTTTCTTGTAGAAAAATAATATCACATGGCTCATTTCCCAAGAGCCTCTTGATAGCTAATTTTTAAGAGGGGCTAGCTAAACCCCTACAATTAAAGGATAGCCACTTCATGGGGGAACAATGCCAAGGGTGTCTTGTGCTCTAAGTACCCTTTCAATGGTGTTCTGTCTGCCCTAGGCTACATCTGCCCCAACAATCTTGATGACTTTGGAAATCTTGGATGGCCTCCCCTGGGAGGGCTTATGCTCAACTTGATAGGATCTGATGCCCAATCCAAGCGAATCAAGGAGAGCCTGGTGGTGGGAGCCCAACTCCTAGATATTCCCTCTCATGATAAAATAAAGGATACCATCTTTTCAGCAATACATGGGCTAATTCAATGTGACAAAACCTTGAGGGTATCTAGTATGTATACTCTTCCCTATGAAATCTAAGGGCGAACCACCCTCCCGTGAGCACTCGAATGGTGGGAATTTCTTCAAGTGCCCCAAATCTCCAACGTTGAGAGATGTAGTCTCTCCACAGTGTAATTCTGCCCCCGAACTCCGCCCACAAGGACCTTCTTGGCTATATCAGCTACTTCCCCCATCGAGAGGTCTTCCCCCAAGGAAAGGTTGATATCCCTGTCAACAACCTTCAAACACCTCCCATTATTGACTTTTTCTAACCTGCGAGTCATCGGGGAATCCTGTAGGAGTCCCTTGATGCAATGGTTAACCATGTGGG